>LOJH01009598.1:13876-28265 GCA_001685095.1 Ellobius talpinus
TCTCTCTCTCTCTCTCTCTCTCTCTCTCTCTGTGTATGTGTATGTGTGTTTACAGACAGCAAATATTTATATCTTAATTTTAAAATCTAGTCAGCAAGCCTAGAATGGATGTGTTGGTTCAAACCTGTAATTACAGGAGGCTGATGCAAAAGGAGCGTAGTAAGTTTGAGGTCAGCCTGGGCTATGTAATAAGTTGAGGCTAGCCTAGGGTACAGAGTAAGATTCTGTCTCAAAAAAACTGAACCAAAAAAACAAGGAAAATAGTATTTAGAAAATCTCTGCTGATTCTTTTATCTTGATGTTTACTGTCCTGACTGGTTTGATACATGCTTAGTCCTTATTTTTCCCTCCTTGAGAGTCATGTTTTGTAGTTTATTGAGTTAGACGTGATGGATTCTTTCTTAATTCCACTTTGTTTATCCATTTCCCTGTGGCGTTTGCTCTGTGCCCCCTTGATTGAGACAGCCTTTCTTTCTCCGCGTGTAGTGTCTTTGGCTATAGCCTTGGTTGGTGGTCATGCACTGCCTTAATCTGTGCTTGTCTTGAAACTTCTCTTTTCCTTTATTGATTAGAAAAGATAAGTTTGATGACCATAGTAAATTTTGGTTGATGGTTATTTATTTTCTGGGCTTTAAACAATAATTTTATGCTTTTATGGCCTTGGAGGTTTCTGTTTGGAGGTATAATGTTATTCTGGTGGATTTGTTTTTGTGAGTTGGCATTTTTCTTTTGCAGCTTTTAATATTGTTCCTCTGCTTTGGGCATGCTTAATATAATTTGTCATGGTCAGACTCTTACTTGGTCAAATCTATCTAGGATTATAAATGCCACTTGTACTTGGGTATCCACCACCCCGTCCCCAGATTTGGGAAGTTTTCTGTTACAATTTTATCACTTGGGTTTTCTATGGCTTTGGCTTTGGTCTCAGGTTCTTCTGCCACATGGGTTTGGGGATTTAATATTGGTTATATCTGCTAGCTCTTGGGTGATGTGGTGTTGCTTGCTGATGTTTTATTTAATGAAACTCTTTCTCAGCCTTGTCTTCTATCCCTGACATTACTTCTCCTGCTTCTTTTAGCTATTGACTTCCACAGTGATTTAATTTAACTCATAGAGTTTTTCATTTCCAACATTTCTGTCTGATTTTTCCAAGGTCTCCATTCCTTGTTGACTTTCTCACCCGTGTGCCGAATAGATCTGTCTTTGCTGCTCTGCTTGCTTCTTTCCTTTATGACAGAACTGATAATTTTAAAGCAAACTTTTGTGCTTAGTTTTCTTGAAACATGGTAGTGCTCTTTCTTTCGAGGTTCCTGAAATGACAAACCAATGGTTGCTGTTTTCAGTTGGAATCTGTATTCAGTATCAACTGGATGCGGATGCCTTATTTTCTCCGATTTCAGGGTTGGGATTATTTTACTGTTTCAATATTGAGTACACTAAATTGACCTTCTTGTTAATATTGTACACTTCATACAGTTCTTACTTTATTAAGAATTTTTAGTTAGTACTATCCGATAGGTTTTGTGGCTGTTCATTCCATTTTTGTTGAAGTTTTTTGGAACCTGACCATTCTATAATAAAAACGGGGAAAAAGTTAAAACTATTTTTGCAATTACAAAGAAGATCTAGGCCTACAATAGAAGTGATGGAAAGAGTCGTTCATGAGAAAGAGCACAAGGTCAGCTGGAGTCACAAGTAGACAGCCACACACTGCTGTTTCCCTTCCGAGCAGCAGACATGCTCAGACGTGTGGCAGGATGTATTTAGCTCATATATGACAAGCAATGTCCTTCTATTGAGAGCAGGAAGTACTTGATCGCCCTTAGAGTCAGCATACTTAGGTTCTGGCCAGCACCTGAGCAAAAGAGACAAACTATCAGAAGGAAAAGTTACACCCTTCAGAAGGATGGACAGACCCGATGGAACTCTGTGGCTTCTCAGTGTGGAAGCTGCGCTGGGAGAGAGAGAGCCCAGGAAGACAAGGACAGCACCTCATTAAAGGGATTATTATTCCACCCATCTCTTCAGCATGGCTCAAGGTGAACAAGCCTTCTTAGGGTGGTCCTGATTCTCTGAGAGGTAGTCTCTTAGCTAAGTGATGGACCCTGTCCATCCTGAATAAGAGGTTTCTACTGAGGCCAGAGTTTCTAGTCTCTTGATCAGAACTTTCTGTTAATGAGCCCTTACTGCTCTGTTATTGCTTCCCTCTCTGGAGTAAAGCTGTGTGTACTCTCTTCTGGCTCATAACTATATTGTGATAACAGGGCCCCAGCCACTTCCAAATCCCTTGGCTGCTAAATGCTTTCGGACTGGAAGTTTCTGACCCCTTGGTTATTGAAGATCCTAAGTTTAGCATAGAAAGTTTGCCCTTTTCTCCCAGTTGTAGAAGAGTAACTTTGGATAAAGTTAAACGAACCTCATTGAAGGAGAGAAAGAAAAATGTCAGACAAGTTGCTTCTCAGGGCTGGGCCTGCAGGGTTACAGACAAGTACAACCATGTGTACTGTGACTGTGATGGACTGGGTGCAGACCATGCTCGGGAGCTGAAGGGTGATTCCTCCTTCCTTTCTGAGGAGTCTCTGCCTGCTCCGAACTGGCTCATGCTGTTAAGATTTCTCTGGTTTCCCTTATCTCTGGTCACACTAACACATGTCCATCTCAGAGCCTGGGCTCCCATCTCTTTAGACGAGGTTTCTTGTTTCTCTTACACAGAAAGACCCTCCTTCCTTGACATTTCTGGTCCTCCTACTGTTGTTTTCTTTCTTCTGTAGCAGTGCCTGGTCTTATTTGCATATTACTATTTGTTTGTTTTTCTTACCAGAGGAAAAATTTGAAGGCAGAGACACTGACCTATTCATTTTTCAAAAACCATGGAAATGATTTCTTCCACACCGACTTTGCATGGCAGTACCACTTGTCTTTGCCATTGCTAGTACTGACTGTTTCCAGTAATTGCACACTTTTGCTGATCTGCTTGTAAACAGCCTCAGGGGTTTGAACTGTTTGTCTGGCTACTCCTGAGGGGCGAGCTTTGCCAAGCGCTCATTCATCATTTGTGTATGAGTTACTCATTCAGGCGCCCTTTACACAAAGACAAATATTTATTTCCTAGCCTTCCTCCTTTTTCACTTAGTGTCCCCCCTCTTTCCCTCCCATCTCCCTCTCCTCCTTCTCCTCCCCTTTCTCTAGTCTTTTTTCCTCTCTCTCTCTCTCTTTCTCTCTCCACTCCCTTGCCCTTCCCTCTCTTCCTCCTCTCTTTTTTCCTAAGACCTTGCCTTGTTGTCCATCCTGACCTTTATGTATGCTAGGGATTGTACCCAGGCCTCCAGAGTGCTAGGCGAACTATCTACCACTGAGTTACATCTTCAGCATTTTCTTATTATTTTTTCTAATGGAAACTTTTTTTCACATGAAACAAACAAAGCTGTTATATAAGTGGTTATTCTTTTGACCCCAACACTCAGATTAAGGTACAGTGGAGTCACTGGGGCCCCTGGAGAATGCAGGGAACAAGACCCTAATAATACAGAGGTGTTTGGATCAGTTTAATTCCCTTATATCATAAACTGAGCCTCCAGCCTACTCAAGCCTTTGTTTGGTTTAACTTTTACACATGAGCTGTCCTTGCCTTTGCCAATTTTATTTATTTTTTAATATGAGAGATTTGATGTTCATTTCGGCCTATAACTGGGTCACATCAGACAATCAATAATCTATGCGGCTTTTTTCTCATGGGTCAATACTCTTACATTTCCTCTGCAGATCTTTTGGGATTGCATGTTTAAGAATACTCTGGGTGGCGCACCCCTTTAATCCTAGCACTTGAAAGGCAGAGGCAGGAGATCTCTGTGAGTTAGCTCAGTCTACATAGTAAGTTCTAGGACAGCCAAGGCTATGTAGAAAGACCCTGTCTAAAAAACTAAAACAAAGACAAAACTAAAGCAAAACAAAAAGACAAAACAAACAAACAAACACCACCCAAATAAAACCCAAAATCAAACAAAAATAAGCTTAGGCAAGAAGACTCATGGAGGTGAGGGCACTTACCATGCGAACTTGACAACTTGAGCTGGATTCCTGGAGCACAAGTGAATGCAGTATGAGAGAACCAACTCCACGGTGTCCCCTCATCTCCACATGCACACATGCATGCCCACACATACACACACACTGTGCGCACAAACACAATGTATACTCATACACAAATGTGCATAAACACATCGTGTGCATACCACACATCATGTGTGTGTGCACACACACACACACTAACCAATACAATTGCAAATAACAATGCCCTAACCACTTTGAGCCTCTTGGGTGATTTTTCTTGGAAAATGTTGAAATCTGACTTTCTGAAAGCCACAAAAACTATGCCTGACACTTTTTTTTTAACACGGTAGTAAGAGAAACTGTCCACATAACAAGAATTGACTGGATGACCTGCTTCTAGCAAGAGACAGTTGATGTCCTGATGTTTTGAGGCCCAGGACCCTGCTGGGACTTACCTTTGATAAGATACCGATCCGCTGAGCTTCCTTCTGTGCTCCAGCCTAGTTCCGTTGTCTTTCTAGAACTGTTTCCACAACACGTTATTTACAGGCAACCACGGGCTTCATTATATATCCTCGTACATGTCTACACCCCGCGTTCATTGCACCCTTCTTTCTGTTGTCCTTCTCCTCCCATTGGCCCCCTTCCTCATTCCACTTAGTCCCCTTCTACTTCCAAGTATGGTTTTCTTTTTCTGGGTGTGACCCATTGAGGTTCATTAGGGTTGTTTATAGGAGCACGTGGGTCTTACCAGTGGCCACAACACTAGATTTTAAAGCTGAAAAATATTGCAAAACGAATTATTACAGAGCCACGGGGCAGCTCCTGGCTGCAATTCATTTAGGGCACCATGTTAGTACATGTTGTTTCATAGTTTTGTTTGGAAAACTTTTTTCTTTCCCTGATTTTTTTTTGAGTTGAAGCAATTTCTTTAATTTTATCAGAATTCAGGACAAAACAAGAAAAACACCCAAAACCACATGGAGACCAGAAGACAAGACACAACTCCTCCCCACAGAACTCCCTGGCCAGAGAGTGGGGACATAGTGGGGGTGGGACAGCAGGAGGCAGGAAGCTATTGAACCTCAATCCAATCCTGCAGGTTCCAGGCCTGGAAGGGAGGGCCATGGGGTGACAGGGACTAAGGGACTCTACTTCCTCACCTATTTGCCTGCCCTGGAGCAAGCAACCCACAGTAGCAAGGGCCCCGGGACACGTTCGTGACAGAGAAGCAGCTGCAGAGGCATGAGGGGCGATTATCCGGGCAGAATCACTCGGGTGGGGAGGCCCATGAGGTCCTCAGGGGCCAAACCTTGAGGTGGCAGGAGCGGGCTCGTGAGTGAGGTCCTGAGTGAGTGCGTCAGTAGCTGGGCCCCTTTTTCCTGCTGCCTACAGCCCCTCCAATACTGCTGCTGGGGCCTGTCTCTAGGGAAGTGGGCAAGAAAGCAGCCCACTCCAGGTGCTGACTTGCATGGCCGAGGTCAGCTGGAAGACCTGGGCAACCTCGGCCACCTGCCCCAGAGGCCTGTGGGAAGAGGACGGGGGCGGAGGGACGGACGGACAATGGCTTGACTGGCTTAGATCCAACATGGTGCATTGCTTGTTTGTTTGGTCCCTCGTTAGCTGGGGGACTGCAATGGGAGCCAGCAACTCGTTAGACTGGAGGCAGAAGCTTCTCCAGAAATTCTTTACAGCTGTCATCTCCTGAACAGAAGCTGTGCATGATTACTGGGTATGTCTTGACCTGGACCCTGGCAGCTGTGACACCAGACTGGAGCCTCTCAGCTGTCAGGGCATCAAACTGAATGGATATCATGGGATCCAGCTCCCCATGACATTGAAGAATGGCCAGATCCTTGGCACTTCCATTGACTGCTTGGGGAAAGTTCCGATGCAAGGCAGCTGACAGCTCAGTGCCATGATGCCAGCCAGAGGTGGAGGCAGGTAAGGACTGTGTAGAGGGACAGGGCCCCGCCCTGCGAAAAGCCACCCAGGGCAATTTGATTGGCAGGGATCCCATTCTTCACCTCATGTTCAATCAAAGTCTTGACGTTTTCTGCTGCCTTCTTCATGCCAACTTCATCCTCTGGGGCATCTGGACTCAGTCCCATCAAGTCAAACCAGGGAGGTATCACTATCTTCATGGTGCACGTCACAGGGTTCCTGGGCGCATGGGGACAGAAGCTCTTGACGTGAGGATGGCGGTTGATGGAGAGTTCGTCAGTTTAGCCTTGCCCTGTGTCTCCAAGTCCATGTAAAAAAATAACCGCGGCTGTTTCCCCGCTCAGTTCCAGACACAGCGGCAGCGTTGGTGAGTAGGGGAACATACATGGTGTTACCACACATACACTGCAGGGCTTCTGGCTGGTGGGGTTGCACTTCCAGGAGCTTCTGAGACCATTAGGGCGATTCTCCCCTTTCTCCCGCACAGACACGCACTCTTCCCTATTTTAAAAACTTTAAGAACAATACATGATACCTAGACTAACTTTTGTTCAAATTCATCAGAGGTCAATAAATCTCTTCTGATGAGTTGTGAGCCCTGACAAAAATCCTGTTCCTGAGTTGGGCATGGTAGCGCACACCTGCAGTTCTTGCTACCTGGGAGGTTGTGGTTTGGTGATTGCCTGTGGTTAGCCTGGGCCACACACTGGGGCCCTGGACACTTCATGTCATCAGCTGTATTCTGCAAACACTTTTTTTTTCTTCCAAGGTCAGGCTCTTCAAACCGAGAAAATGAAAGATCAATGCAAGCTGCAATGCCCATTTTTTAATCTTTTTCAGCTGTTACTTTGTACAATTTGTTCCCATGTGTGTTAGCTAAAATATGCGGTTGCTGAATTACAATGAATTAGGTCTTGGGACACTCCAGGGAGAAGGGACACCAATCTCTAACGAGACAAGGTCTGTAGACTTCAGTCCTTTGGCAAAGCCACCAACCAGGGGTATGGAGTTTTCCTGGGCTAGAGAAGAGAACTCTGTGCACCCAGGCCATGAATGAATCGTTAGTGTTCTCTAGGAATGAGTTATTCTCATAGTGCCCAAGGTGCTAGATGGGCATTGATTTTCCTTCTCAGCCTCAGTCGAGTGACCTTTGACAGGATAGTGACAGAGACTATTATGATGCAATAGTACTGAACTACCACTATGAGAAACAGTTGAACATTGTGGGGGCACACCTGCGTCCTAGCACTCTGGAGGACAAAACAGGAGGATTTAAACTCTAGTCTAGTCTGGACCACACAGCAAGCTCTAGGCCAGCCTGGGCCGTACAATGAGTCCTTGACTCAAAAGCAAAAAATGAGACAAATAAAACCTAAAAATAATTAGAGAAGAGATGGTTTGTTCCGAGATATTTCACCAGACTTGGGTTGCAGCTCACCTTCAAACTCTCAGGTGTCTTGCAAAGTAGACCAGGTCCTTATGGGGGGCCAGAGAGGAAAGAGGAAAGACAAGGAAACTTTCTACCATATCCGTGTGATGGCTGGATTCAGAACTACCAGGAAGACAAACATCTGGGTGTGTCTGTCAATTCCAAAGAGTTCTGACTCAGGCCGGAAGACTTGCCCTGAATGTGAGATGTTTCGTTCATGAATTGGGATCCCAGGCTGAATGAAAAGAAGAAAGTGAGAGGGGCAATAGCTTCATCTCTGCTTCCTGACTGTGGATGCAATGGCTGACAGCTTGAGGCTCCTGCTGCTGTGTCTTCCCCATCATGATGGTCTGTGCCCCCCCGTCAAAACAATCCTTTAAGTTCCAATGAAAAGAGTAATTAATATCCCATCCAAGGAAGACTTCCTAAAATCCAAAGGTCACAGGATGTCTAAAGTGGCAGACACCATACACTCATCGCACACTATTTGGTACACTATGTTGACACTAGTCATATAGGGTCATTTTCTCTGCCTGTGCACCACACCGGCCACTGTGCTCTTAAAGCGTAGTGATGTATTAGAGAGCAGAGACACACTCCTCAGGAGTTTCCCATTCTTTTGACAATGAAATCAGACTTGATTTTGGTCTACCTTGATGAAAAAGTTAAAATACAGCATATTTCCTGGCAGTCCTGGCACCTCCTGTGTCTTCAAAGCACTTTATCTGCGCAAGTTCTCCATACAGACTGCTAGGCCTTTAGGATCCTGAGGACATGGCACTGTAAGTCCTTGGTGCCCATCATGAATCGTGCCAATTAGGTAGTCTGTTCACAGTCATTTCCTAGTCCTAGCCCTGGGAATGTGAGGAAGAGTCATCAGATGGTGTGTGTGTGTGTGTGTGTGTGTGTGTGTGTGTGTGCGCGGGTGTGTAAGGCAGATGCCAAGACACACATTTGGAGGTCATAGAACAACTTGTGGCAGTCAGTTTTCTTCCATCGTGTGGTTTCCAGGAGTGAAACTCAGACTGGAGACACCTTTACTCACTACGCCACATTGCCAGCCCCCTAGTTGGTGTTTCTTAGAATGAACACATACTTCAACAGGAGAGGTGGCTCAGTATGTAGGAGCACTTGCCACTGCAAGCCTGATGACTTCTGGAGTTTGATCCCTGGGACCCACGTAAAGGTGGAAGAGAACCAACTCTACATGTGCTGTGTGGCATGTGCCCCCTTCCACTGTCCCTCCCCCCCTTTTTTTCAGAGAGAGAATGAACACATTCTTTACACAGTCATGGATCTGTGTGAGTGCATTCACGGCAACATCTTCAAATGCATCCCAGAACCAGTGGGCTTTCTCTCTCACAGTGTCCTCTCCCGCCTGCCACCTTCCATTCAGGCTCAGCTGCCATCATTTCCGCAACAGGCTCCCTTAACACTCATTACTTTTCAGCTACAGTTTTTAATTACTTTACTTAAAAATTGGTTAAGTGCCTCTCTCCATGGAGACTGGGATTTCTCAAGGAAGAGAGCATGTCTTTCATTTTTTGTAGTCCTTGTCCCTTGATGTCTGTATTTTTTACACTCATTAGAGATAGTTGTGAGTAACCATATGGTTGTTGGGAATTGAACTCAGGACCTTTGGAAGAGCACACAGTGCTCTTAACCACTGAACCATCTCTCCAGCTGACATGTGTATAGTAGTGCTAAAATATGTCCACTGTACAACCACCTCCAGCAAAGATGGTCCTGGGACAGGCCAGGTTCTATAATAACCCCAGAAGCCATTTGTGTCTGTTTGTCCATTGAGTTCAGCATGTATCAGTTGCAGTTAGAGCTGGCATTCTGGGCTGACTTAGCCAGCAAGTGCAGGTACTGTTGGCGATGACTGAACATTGATTATCTGGCATATCTCACTTCTTTGACTTGATCAAAACCAACATTTATTATGGAAATATGTACCAAATGTGTCCCCTGTCCTTACACAGCTTCTGTCTAGAGGAGAAACATGGATATTAAACAAGTGACAATAGCCTTGAGCTTTCTTCAGAGATTTTAAAATCTATGTGCATGTGCGTGCCTGTGGATATATGCATCCACAGGGGCTAGAGCATACACTGGATGCCTTGAAACTGGCATTACAAGTGTTTGTGAGTTGTTGGAGAACTGAACTTGTTCTCTGCAAGAGCAGCAAGTGCTGTTAATTTCTGAGCCATTGCTCCATCCCGTGTGTGTGTGTGTGTGTGCACGCACATGTGTGCGTATGCACATCCATGTGGGCATGTGCACGCAAATCACTGCAGAAGCCAGAAGTCCACTTGGGAATGGAGTTCCAACTGGTAGTTGCCAGACAGACATGGGACATGGGTGCTGGGGACTTAGGTCTCTGGAAGAGCAGCAAGGGCTCTTAGCCACTAAGCAGCTCTCTTCAGTCCCACGTTTACAATTTCAAAGAGAAGCAGTTGAGTCTCAATGTAGACATAAAATAGGAACTTCTAGGCTGGGGGTGTGGGAAAGGCAGGTTTCTCTGTGTAAGGAAAATGTGAGCTGAGACTCAGAATGGAGTGAAGTTGGGAAGTAGGGTTGTGAAGGCCTAGACCTAGGTTGACAGGGGACTGACTGGGCAGAGTATGTGCCCAGCGCCTCACAGTTCTCCTGCTGACTGGGGTTGAAGCCCTCTTCCATCAGGAGCAGGCTGTCTGAGACAGTCTATGGGAGGCAGCAGCACATGAGTGGTACCATTTTGGTTTCATTCTCTTGTTTGGGGACTACACGAACTGCTGTGAGGCAGGGGCGCCCAGTGGTCTTGTTGGCTCAATATTAAACAGCATCACAGCAAACAGTTTTTACTCTTCTTTATTAATTTAGAAAAAGAGCCTGAGGCAGCTGGACCAGCAGTACAAAGCACCAGGAGTTAATACTATTCTGGTGAAAGGGTTGGCTTTATAAAAGAGGAGAGGCAGGAACTGCCCTGCTTCTGGGGCCAGGCCCAGCCTCGCATCCAGAGCCTTAGAGCAGGACCTGGAATGAGATCCATGGGAGAGGGCTGATGGGTAATTCTGAAGCAGAGTGAGTTGGAGACCATGGTGACAGATGGCAGGCATAGAGGGTCAGGCAGTGAGAAACATTTTGTGGCTGATGAGGACAGGGAACTGCTGGCTTAAAGCTCCTCCATGAGCCATGGGCAGGAGCTCTCAGGGGACCTCAGCTCTGGGGTTAGGTAGAAAATGCTGCAGATACTTGTGGACTTCGTGAGTCCAGACACGACTCCAGGGCAGAAGGGCCTTTCCCCTTCACCAGGAGCCATCTTTGCTCTATACTACACATGGGGCTTTAGGGCCCAAGGCACAGGAGAGGCTTAAAGCCTCACAGTGGGAGGAGGAAGGGAAAAGGTCTCAAGTGTTCCAACTTAGGAAACAAGGATTGAGACACAGCGCAAGATTATAGTGTGCCTGTATAACAGGTTAGAATATGGAGCAAGATTAGTTTTGAACCAGCTCCATAGCAGAGGTGTTTGCATGAAACCTTAGTGAATGAAGCTTACACTACGTGCTGGAAGCCAGCAGACCTGGGCTATATACCCAGTTCTGCTGGAACCCAGCATGCAGAGCTGTGTTCCATCCTGCCCTGATGTGGTCCATCCTTCCTCTTCTGCCAATAAGGTCATGGAAGGGGCTGTGCAGGTGAGCAGAGCTGCCCTTGGTGGGTAGGCGGGAACTGGGTTTAGATGCAGGCATGGAGTGATGGAGAAGGAAGACGTTCCTGCATGGAACCTACTCTCTGACACATTCCCAAACTAGAAAGGCTGTGGGGAGCCCCCCCCTCTGTTCAGAGGAAGGGAAGGCCATGCAGGGAGACTGCACAGCTCATAATCACCACCTGGTAACACTTGGTGTAGAGAGAGTGGGTGGCACTAGGCAGCCCTTTATGCTCTTCCCCAGAGTGGGGAGTTCAAGGCCTCTTGTGGATTCTGCCTCTTGCCCTCAGCATGGGATCAAAAGTGCTCTTTTTTCACTGTGGTCCTATCTCGGGAACAGCCCGACTCTGCCTGGCTGGCACGTGTTAGTTGGTAAGGAAAGGACAGAGGTTCTGACTAAGACAGGGAGGTGACAGCAACTCTGGCTTCCTCCTCTTTTTCTCAGAGCAGGTCAGTCGACCGAGTTACAGATCTCTTCTACCACAGCATTGAAAATGTGTGGCTGGTCGGCATAGACGTGGTGCGATGCCCCCTCGATCTCCTGTGGACATGACAGTGGGGCTCAGCTCTTAAGTCCCAACACTGAGAAGTGGTCCCACCAGTTCTCTCCCACCCTTCCCTCAAATCTTGCTTGCCTGCTGCCCTTAGCTCTTCTCAGAAGCAAGGCCCTGCCTTTTCTCTGAACATTGCGCACTCCTTTGTGTAGTGACTGTCAAAGGCCCATTTTATTTTAGGGCGACATCCACTGTGTCTTTCCTGCCAGAAGCCCTACCACTGATCTGTTTTGTTTTGTGCAGGAAACTGGACCATAGGCAGCTCCTAGGGAAGGGGAGGTGCAGGAGACAAGTGTGGCAGGAAGGCTTTCACTGCAACCTCCGCTACAGTCTGCTGCTCACTGCTGTGTTTTAGGAGGGACGATGGGGAGACTGAAGGTCTGGAGTGGAAGCACATGCCTGGTTGCTCAGCGGGAACCTGCCTTTTACATGAACTGGACTGCACAGAAAAGGAAATTCCTAACTATCTAGCAGGGGGCTGGGGAGGGGCGAACTTTCAAAGCCAGTGCTCTATCTCATCTGTATAATTTTTGTCCTGGTTTTGATCACCCTCTGTCACCCACTGTCCGCTGCAACTCCCACTCCTTGGCAAGTCAACCTACCAGGTCCCGGACATAGGAATCCGGCCTTTGCATCTTCACCTTTTTCCCCGTGCTGGTATCTATCCAGGTGTTAGCCCCATAGATCATGGTGATGGGCACATCTTTTCGAATTAAGTGAATTCGCTCCAACATGGGGCGCCGGGCCCAGCCAAAGGACTCCATCATGGCTTTGAATGCCGTTTCCCCACTGAGGGAACAAAACAGTGAGGTGATTGACATATAAACAAACCCTGAAGCAGAAAATGTCAACTTGCTGCTTTTCAGAGGCTGGGCTGGACCTTTCTGTCTTTATAATCTCATAGGCAGTGCTGGCTCATTAAATATTGCCAAAATTAGGAGACAAGTGACACCTCAGGGCATGCTTGTGAAGCCCCATGGCAGAGGGAGCTGCTCAAGAGCAGACTGAGTATTTATTGACATACATTTACACCTGGGCCGGGTGAAGGGACAAAGGAATGGGACAGATGCTGGGCCTACCCTGCTTGGAGCTAGCACTGTTGCTTACATCTTTGGAAGGTGGTGGCTAAATAAATAATCCAAAGACTTTAACTCAAAATATCCTAAGGATTATTATTATTATTATTTTTCCCAAGACTGTTTTTCTCTGTATAACAGCTCTGGCTGTCCTGGAACTAGCTCTTGTAGACCAGGTTGGCCACGAATGCACAAAGATCCACCTGTCTCTGCCTCCCGAGTGCTGAGATTAAAGGCATGCCCACCACCACCCAGCTGTTCTAAGGACTATTAAAAATGGTCGGAGCTACAGAACATAGGTAAGGGGCTTAGCTGCTGAGGAGACAGAGGGAGAATTCACTAGAGGTGAGCCCTGAGGAGTGAGCCTTAGACCGAGAAGGATGTGCTAAAGACACTTGGGGATGAAGAATGAAAACGCACCAGGCTTTTGAGACTGGGGATCATCAGCTGCTGCTAGGGGGACACCACAAATGTGAATTCAATCTCCCTATCAGGTTTATGTGAGGCTGGGACAGGAGCCAACTTTCTAACTAGTTTGTAGCTTTTTGTGGGAGGTGGGGAGGTTGAGGACAATGTTCCCTCCTGGGCTCTGCCTGTTCGGTGTAGTTACATTTCTGGTTTCCTTTGCACCTCAGGATGAATTCTGTCTGTACCAGCAGAAGCAGAAAACATCTTAGGAGACATGGTACTATGGACTCTGCAGTCTGTCAGAAGTGCATTTAAATCGTATCTTCTTAGCAAGTCATGTAACGAGAACATACCTCAGTTTTCTCATATACAAACTGGAGGGAACTATGCCTACTTTCTCAGGACAAGATGAAAAGAATGAAGATATATACAGAGCTCCTAAGTCTAGGTGGATGAAGAAGGCGCTATTCAAACATTTTCCCTTGGGCCAGAGTCATGTTTTCCAAAGGACTGATGGGAATTACTGAAAATTTGTCAACTAGAGTAAAAGTACTTGGTGCTATAAAATGTCTGGAGGGAGAGAAAGAGAGCTGGCCACCTGATGGGGGTGATGCTGAGCCCATGGGGACTGAGCGGAGTCCACCACTTTAAATGCTGAGGTTCCTATGGCACACTGTTTAGCTGGGACCCTGCTACTAGCTATAATCATACACAATACTGGCTCCCACGCTGCATCGAGACTAATGCTCACAGTATGGCTGAAAAGTCGAGCCTCACCTCCCTCACAACCTTGGGGTCACGGTGATTTGGACAGGCTTGGAAAGAGGTGGGTAGCTCCTGTAGGGTCAGGGTGAGGTCTCCACAGGGTGGTGCTACCAGTGTGCCCTGCTGGTATCAGCTTCTCACAGAGTCTGGCTGGGGAAGATTACGTTCTTGGCTCTGTCCTGCCTGTCAATGCTGCCAAACCTGCAGGTCAGCAGTTTTTGGAGCTTGGCTGTGAGTAGTGAAGAGATGAGAACTTCTCAGTTCTCAGGACACTTCTATACTATACTATACTATACTACACTATACTATACCATACTACACTATACTACACTATACTATACCATACTACACTATACTACACTATACTATACTACACTATACTACACCATACTATACTAATCTATACTATACTAATCTATACTACACTATACTACACTATACTATACTACACTATACTATACTAATCTAT
>LOJH01009599.1:5970-28263 GCA_001685095.1 Ellobius talpinus
TTGAACTCAGGACCTTTGGAAGAGCAAGCAGTGCTCTTAACCTCTGAGCCATCTGTCTCTCCAGCCCAAAACACAACATTTTTAAAGCTACTCTTTGTTCCAGCCTCACTGCACAAGACAGTAATCCCAGCTACTAGGTTGGGTGAAGCAAGGGAATATGGGCAACTGAGAACCTACTTCAAGTTTATTTTCACAAAAAAGCTGTAAAACAAATAAGCAAATAAACAAATGAGTCACCATTTACGAATATTACTATGGTAAATGGTTCAAACAGGGTTCACAGAATGATGCTACATCCCCCTGGAGGAACAAGTGAGTACAGAGAACGCTAAAAAGTATCTTCTTACACACTAGTAACCATAGCAAGAAAGCTTCATCTCTTCACTGAGCCTCACGGATGGCTCAGCGGATAATGCACCTGCTGCCCAAGCAGCATATGCCTGTGAGGCGAACATGGAGGCTCAGCTGCCGTCCTAGTACCCAGGAGGCAGAGACAGGATTCCCAGGGCAAGCTGGCTTGAGGAGCAGCCAAAGACCTTGTCCCACCCAATAAACAGTGTGAATCAGGAAGACAGCTAGTGCCAACTTATAGCCTCTCCACAGACATGCACATGTGTGAACATGGACCTTCACAGACACACCTACACACATATAAGCACATCACACATCAACACATACAAATATAGCTTCACATACAAATCTGGCCAGAACCAGCTGACCATATGTCCCTATTTACAGTGCAAATTTCATGACAGGCACCAACACAAGGAGAACGCATTGATCATGGAACATTCCTGCCAAAAATGTGTAACCCAAATCAAACCAACCCTTTGCACCTAATGACCACTCTGCAGGAAGATAGACGGACAAGTGACAGGACCATCATGTAGCAACCAGAAGCAGTCAGAATGCTGTACACACCAATCAGCCCTGTAGGTGGACAAGTCAAAAGCAGAACACTCTGGGCCATGGAGGAGGTGTGCAGGAGTCGTGGTTCAGTGGTATAGAGGGCAGTAAGCATGTAGGAGGCCCAGGTTCCAGGTCCAGCCCCAGAAAGAAGAAAGGAAGGAAGGAAGGTAGGTACTCAGTCAGCCTGTCTACCTGGTAAGGAAGGAGTTTCTATTCTATTGAGGTTAAAGGATATAAAAAACTGCATGCCACTTGGGCACAGTGGCTCACACCTCTAATTCCAATACTGGGGAGGACAAGGCCAGAGAATTGCCTCTAGTTCCATGGGTCTCAACTTTCCTAATGCCACGACCCTTTAATACAGTTCCTTATGTTGTGGTGACCCCAACAATACAATCATTTCCATTGCTACTTCATAACTATAATTTTGCTACTGTTATGACTCTGAATGGAAACAGTTGTGTTTTCCATTGGTCTTAAGCAACCCCTGTGAAGGGCCGTGTGTCACGACCCACAGGTTGAGAATCACTGCTCTAGTTTATAGATGAGTCTTGGCTACAAATGAGTTAGTTCTAAGCCAGCCTGGGCTGCAGAATGAGACTCCATCTATAAACAGTAACCAGTAGGACTTTTCTTTTTTAAGCTGCATACACAATATAAACAGGCTCTGAAACCACACAGATCTTAGGAAGTTCGAAAGTAGACCATGAAGGTGTCAGAGAACTAATACTCGTTTTCTTAGGCGTGATAACAGTCTTCAAAGGGCAGAGGAAAACTTATTCTCAAATTATGCCAGCTAATTCCGAGGCAAGGCTATTGATGCCTGTAATTTACTACCAAAAAGTTCAACAAAAACCTCAGAATTTTCTACACACACACTATACACAGAACACAGTGGCAGAATGTCTGTGATCCCTGAATCCAGGTGAAGATATTCTCTGTATTATCTTAACTTCTCTGGACATTTGAAATTTTACATAATTAAAAATTAGGGGGAGGGGGATTGTGTATACTGACTGGAATACAGTAATTGAACTAATTAAAGGCATTCACCATGAAATAAATCTCAGAAATGTGCCCAGCCAAGGCTGCCAGGTCACATGCCTCAACATGATGCCATCTGAGTGAAGCATGAGTCCATGTGACACAACCCCGTTGCTTCAGGACACACGCTTCTACCTATAGCAATAACAAAAACAGACAGTGACCCTTCAGGCCATTTCCTTGATGGGCCAGGACGCTGGAGGTTTAAGAAAGAGACAGGGACCCTGCCACCCTATCTGCCCAGTGGACTTACCTGTGTCCCACTGACTCTGCTGGGAATCAGAAGAACTACTTGACTGTTGCCGACGCCGGCAACTGCCCTCTGTCCTTTTGGAAGAAGAGCCAGGACTGCCATAACTGTATCGCTCGGGGGATACTGGGGAAAGAGAATGGAATCAGTATTCACAGCTTCCTTATCTCCCAGGTCTAGCCTCCTAGGAAGAATGCCTGGACCATAGGATGCCTAACCCCAGATCTTAGAGGTCACACCCAAACGCCCACTCCTTCTCAAGCACTTCCCGCCTACAGGTTGCTCACGGGACCCTAGGACACAGTGCTCACGGGGCTGCCCAACCCATATCAAAGCTCCAGCTGTCAGACTTATACGTCCAATAGACCAGGTCCCTGCAACGGCCCTTGCCCCCATGTGCTCCTGGCTTATGCCGGGGGGCCCCAACCTTTCATCTCTTTGAGAGCCTGACACTCAGACATATTTTTCCAAAATCAGACAGCTATCCCTAGAGGTGCCCTTCTGTTTGTGCAAATCCCACAGGCTTATTATGGGACAGGAAAGCTCATAATCCCTCCTCCCCAGCCGCCACACTCTATCTCTCAAGAAAAGAGCCTACCTATGTACACAGGCTTCCTGGTACCTGACCCCTCCCGGCTCTTCCCTTTCTGCCCAAGGATCAAGGGCCTCAACCCTGGAGACAGGACAGGCAGATTTGATTCTTGTTCCCTTTACTTGCTACATGTTAGGTATGTGACTTATTTTCAAGCCCCCCCACCTTTTTAAATGCCATCTTCTTAGACTTTTCCTTCATCATTACCCAGGTTGGGGTCACCTCCCCTCATTTTGAGGCATTCTATCCATCTCACCCATATATGGCTGTTATCTGAAGCTAAGTTCCTCTTTTATTATTAAGCGGCTTCCTCTACTAATGCAAGCTTCATGGAATAAACATCTTGGCCTTATTCTCTTTGTGGCCACCATGATGGATGTAGTTCTCACATGCAGCCAGATAACTTCTCTAAGCCTGTTGTTTTCCCTATGTACTGGGGTACAGTTCATATGAAAGGTTTACCTCTGCCTGGCATACAAAGTTCCACACACGGTGGCCACAACCTTTGCTGATATGATCAAATTCCACAAGCTCGCTCCTAACCTAAGTTATGCCCTCTCCCTTTTTGGGTTTCTCATTGGGGGAAAAGGGCGGGGAGGGAGACTGGAATTCGTATCAGGGAAGCACAGGGGCCCAGTGGGAGCAAAGTGTTCTGGTCCCAGAAGTCCTGCAACCTCCCATTCGAACCTTACCTGGCCGGCGCCGCTTGCGGGCCAGATGTGGCAGTAGGTCGTGGCGGGCCAGCACGCGCAGGAGTTGGCTCAGCAGTCGCAGGTTGCTCTCGTCGCACTGCCCACGGCGTTCCAGCTCCAGAAGCAGCTCCAGGCCGCTGCGGGCACGGGCCAGGCCTCCGGGGGCGCCGGGAGCCTCATCCAGCAGGAAGGCCAAGAGCTCCAGTTCGCACTCGGTCAGCTGCCCGCCCACCACCTCGAACATACGGTGAAGCGACAGCATGCCGTAGTAATCCAAACACTCATCCTCCTCCCAGCTCGGGGCCGGGGTCGACCCGGACAACGCCATTCCCAGGGGAGGGGTGCAGAACAAGCTCAGAACCAGGGCCTAGAACCCACACGGCGGGGAGGATGTCGTGGTCAGCGACGCGGTGGCCCAGAGAGCCCACACAGGCCATTCGTGTGACCCCCGCGAGGTGTCTCCGGATCTCAACGGTCTCAGCCACCCCCTCCCACGGACAGGAATGGTATCACCCCAGGTACCCTAGTAACAGGTCGAGACGCCAGTCCCCACCGGTCCAGCCAAGCCCAGGCGCCCCTCTCCAGGTGGTATGTTCCGAACTTGCCACCAACCAACCTAGGAGATCAGCCCGAATGAGCCTCACGGCCCATTGCAGGGCACCTTGTACTTTGGGTGGCAAATGTCCGGCCGTGGTCCTTGGTTCTGTCCACTATACCTTTCGGCTAGCCCCAACGCCCCACCCATGTGGTACCACTCAAAAGTGACCCTCGGTTCTCTGCAAGTGGGATTGACAAAGACAGCCCCGAGCTCCACATAGGTGGTACTGTCTGAACCCGGCCCCTACTCACCCTAGAAGGGCGATCGGTCCTGCCCTCACCCCAGCACCCAAGAGGTCCCATCTACCCGCCATTAATCACCCTTAGGCCTCTCTGGATCCTCACCAGATTCCGGCGTCCGATGATTCCTGGGCGACAGCCGCAGCCACTTGTTTTGGATCTTTCTGGCACCTTCTCTATTATTACGCCTGCGTCACCTCGCTCCTCCTCCTTCACCCAACTCGCGCAGGTGCGACCGCCACGCCCCTACAGCGCAAGCGCAGAATGAGGCCTCTAAGCCCCACCCTTCCAGGCCGCCTGACGTGTTCCCCAACCGAAGCGGTCCCCTTTCGCCAGTGCTGCGCTTGCGCAGCGGCAGAGCCTAGCTGCGTCTGGCACTTGGTCGTGATTCGAAGTTTAAAATCTCGGTGTGTGTCCCTTGGATCCCACGACGTGACCTGTTGGGATTATTCATCCCCACAGCTACATCCCCCACCTGATCACGACCTAAACGCCCACATGACGAATGCCACCAAGCTGCCGGCGCAAAGTACAACAGTCACGACGGTAAGGGCTCCCAGGAGCTCGCAGAGCTCATAATCCGGACTTGTATTAAAGTACCACCCCCACCATTCCTAGGTGGCATCCAGGAAACCACATCTCAACTCTTCTGTCTCAGCCTGTCTGGAAACCCTCATCCAGCTCCCCAGCCCCAATGTAAAAGTCCTCCAGTCGCATGCCCGAGAAAACTTCTCCCCAAATCGCCACAGACCCCCTGACCCCCATGTGCACATCCCGAAGACGTCCATCAGGACCTCTCATCACAGACACCCACACCCAGGGTTGGAACCGCCTTTCTACACAGACTCTTTCTTCTCTGCCCTCTGAGTCTCGGAGCCATTCAGAAGCTCCCCTAACCAGCACCTACGAGAGCAAGCCTGTCAGAGAAGGGGAGGCTACGGCCTCTTCGCGTCCCCTACGCGGGGTCTTGAGCGTGAGGGCTCCTCCTCCCCACTTAGGTGACTCAAGGTCAGGGCCCGCACACGCCGGAGCCAAGTCTCTTCTCGGACTGGTTTCCACCCCCGGAATTATCTCCCTGAGAGGCGGGAGACCTGGGAGCGAGGTATTGGCTCAATACTGGTTGTTGCCTTTCTCTAGGCCTTGGCTTTTCCACCTGTGACAGGGCGCTATCTGTGTGAATCTCACTGAACCTGAAGGAGAATGAGAGGAAGGGAACGCCATCTAGAAACGGCAAGGCTTCTATGTTAGGTGGGCGGGCTATAGTGGGTACCGAGTGTTATCAGGCCCTGTGCTGAACGTTTTTTTTTCACCTGTATAACATCCAATGCCTCCAAATAGCCTTCCAGGAGGATGGGATTCAAGCCCACTTTAATTATGAGCAAAACTGAGGCGGCCCAGGAAAAGTACCACAAGTGTGTCTGGCTCTGAAGCTATGCTTCAGGGACGCTCAGCCTCTTCCGCTAAGAGATGCCACCTGTCAAAGTCTCGCGTAGCCCAAGCTCACTTAGGAGACCGCGCTCTACCAGGACGCACACCTCTCTCCGCTGAATTTTCAAACAGCGGGCGAGGAGCGGCCCGGGGGAACTGCGCAGGCGCCTCTCCCGGACCCGGGCACCGCCCACAGGGCTCTGAAGTCTGCGTGGAGAAACTCTCGAAGCCCCGCCTAAGTACCGACGCGCAGGCGCGAGGGCGCGTGCCCTGCGCTGCCAGCTCTGATTGGCTGCCTCGGGCAAGGGCACCGCCCAATGGGAGGCGTGGATAGTGAGGGGTCCCACACACCCGCTGCGGAGGGTCCGTGTCAAGAGCGGCAGTGGCTGCTTGGAGGTAAGCGAGCTGGGTGAGGGCGCCGCGGGGCGGGCGGGGAAGAGAGCGCTGGGTGCAGGGGGAGAGTGGAGGAAGAAGGAAGGGCACACTGAGGGTCGGAGAGCCTTGGGGCCTGCGCTGAGGGCTGGAGTAGCGCGGGCTGTTCGACAGCTCCTTCCTGTGTGCCCTGGAGGCGTCGGTGGAGCCCCTGGTGTGTGCGGGACCCAACTTGAGCTCGCTTGCACACCCCACCCCTGCAGGGGGCCCTCACGCTGCAGAGCAGAGGAGTCTTGATAAGAGAAAAAGGCAGTGTAGCGGGAAAGTTGAACTTTACGGCCCCTGGTGGAGGTGCTCAGATTTAGTTTGTGTATACATGGAGGTTTAAGCTAAATTCCACCTACCGTGCCCTGACACACTGTAGGATGGGGCGAAAGGATTGTAGGTGAGAAAAGTACGGATGTCAAGTTACTTGGGCTACTTTCTAGAAAGACATGTATTCCGATTGTGTGCGTGTTGTTTCAGTGAGCCATGGTAAACTGGCTCCTATGCACTATGCTTTTTCTTGTGTGAGCTCATCCATATTTTGTAAAGTTTGTACATCCACTCCTTTCCTGGGTCAAACCAAGTAGCGTGGTCTGATCCTAGCCCCAGGCGCGGGGGGGTGCGGGGGAGGAGTTCTGTCTTACTAGTGGGGATGTAATCAAGGCAGAGTGCAACCCTCCATCTTCTCCTGCCACCAGCCCCGTTTGACTGTTTCTGGAAAAATCCTTCTTGGCTTTTCAATACAGGGTTTCTCAGTGTAGCTTTGGAGCTTGTCCTGGAACTTGCTCTGTTTGTAGCCCAGGCTGGCCTCGAACTCAATAGAGATCCGCCTGCCTCTGCCTCCCCAGTGCTGGAATTAAAGGCGTGCGCCACCACCGCCTGGCTCATGAGCAGCTTCTATGCCAGCGCTATAAACTAAAGTCTGCCTACTTCTGACACAGAAGAGGTAAAGAAGGTGGCCATTGGCACTTGGGAGGCAGAGGAAACAAGACTGAGAACCAGACTTTGCTGTGTACATGCTGAAGTCAAGGCCAGCAGCCTAGATATTTATAAGCTCCAGTTTCAAAAACAGAAATCGAAACCAGGCCTGACGGTGGTGGTACATGCCTTTAATCCCAGCACTCGGGAGGCAGAGGCAGGCGGATCTCTGAGTTTGAGGCCAGCCTGGTCTACAAACAGAGCGAGTTCCAGGACAAGCTCCAAAGCTACACAGAGAAACCCTGTATAGAAAACCCGGGGGGGGGGAATGACACACTAAACCAGGAGCAAGTAAGATGGCCCAGCAGGTAAAGGTGAATGTCACACAACTCTGATGATCTAGGTTCATCCTCGAACCCACATAAATGTGGGAGGAAAGTTTGAACTCCACAAAGTTTTCCCCTGACCTCCACATATTTGCTACAACACGTACTCGTGCATACAGGCACACAATAACATAAGGGAAAAAAATGATGGGGGACCTTCAGGATAGCTCAGTGGGTAAAGGAAATTGACACTAAACCTGAGGACCTGAGTTTGATTCCAGAACCTGCATGATAGGACAAATCCTTCAGGTTGTCCTCTTACCTCCATACATGTACCCTCACCTGATAAGTGTAATAAAGTAAAAATAAAATGCCCTTTAAAAGATTGGGATTGGATCAGAAATCTAGTTCCTAGGTTTAGGGGGAGTTTGTGGAATGGACTGTGGGTGCCTGTTATGTGAACGGTGTTGGGTTGAGACCAGAGAAAGAGCAGAGGACGTAGGTAGGACACAGTGGAGGATTTGAGAGGTTTTGGTTGATTGGTTGTTTTTTGTTTTGTTGTTTGTTTGTTTTTTGAGACAGAGTAGCCCTGGCTGTCTTGGAATAAGCTCTGTTGACCAGGCTGGCCTTGAGCTCACAGAGATCCATCCACCTTCCTCTGCCTCTTGAGTTCTGGGATTAAAGGCGTTATGCACCCAGCAAGATTTGAGTTTTGTATCTCGGGTGCTGGAAGTGTGATGGTGCACACCTGTGATCCCAGCACTGGGGAGGCTGAGGCAGAAGGATCACTTCAAACATCCTCTGTTGCATAGCAAGTTTGAGGCCAGCCTGGGTTGCATACAAACCCAAGTATTGACTTTTGTTAACGAAGTACCTTCTTAGTCTTTTGGTCAGTCTGACTTTTAGCTCCATTTTACAGGTGAGAGGAGTAAAAGGGGAGGGCTCATACCCACTCCTCTCTTAAATGAGTATCCCAGAGGCGGAAAGGTGTTACACAACAGGAAACCTCGTGTGTGTGTGTGTGTGCATGTGTGCAAGTGGGTGGGGCAGCACCAGAGGCCAGGCTCCAGAGCACCCCCTCTCTCTTGCAGACACCTGACTGTAGTGGCTGTGATAGGCTGAGACATAAAGGGGAAGTGAGACTGATTGACAGACTGGTGACTAATGGGGTGAGCAAGGGAACTCCTGAGACACCCGCTCCCCTTGGGGTCCTGATGGACCACTGACTCCTGCCCCTCTTTCTCCAGACACTGCCTTCCCCATAATGGCAGAGATGGTGGCAGAAGCAGCTGAGATGCCAACACAGTCACCAGGAGCAGTAGACGTTTCGACACCTGTGTCAGGAGAACTGGCAGAGATGGCAACCGCAGTGACTGAGATGACCCCTGGGGAGGTGCTGGCCTCGTCCCTCTTCTTCCAGCACCACCAGTTCATGTGCTCTGAGTGTGGCAGCCTCTACAACACCCTGGAGGAAGTCCTCTCCCACCAGGAACAGCACCTGCCCACCATGTCAGAGGAGGAGGTGCTAACCACCCAGGACACGGGCCTGGAGCCTGAGCTAGTGCCTGACACTGGGGACGGACCTTTCCAATGTGGTGAATGCAGCCAGCTCATCCTCTCCCCCAGTGAGCTCCTGGCACATCAGGATGCCCACCTGCAGGAGTCTGTAAGCCAGATCCAGTACCAGTGTGGCGACTGCCAGGAGCTCTTCCCCTCACCTGAGCTATGGGTGGCTCATCGAAAGACTCAGCACCTTTCCAGTACAGCTGATGAGCCACCAGTGCCACCTCCTTTGCCTCCCCCAACAACACCACCCCCGCCACCAGAAGTCAAGATGGAGCCCTATGAGTGTCCTGAGTGCTCTACCCTCTGTGCCACCCCTGAAGAGTTCTTGGAGCATCAGGGCACCCACTTTGACTCCCTGGAGAAAGAAGAGCGCAATGGGTTAGAAGAGGAGGAAGAGGAGGAGAGCGATGAGGAGGAAGCAGCTGCAGAGCTCACTGCTGATGATATGGGAGGTGACAAGGCCACGGCTGATCGAGCTCAGAGCTGTGGAGATTGTTCCCAGCACTGTACCACTTCAGCTGCACGCCGCCGACACCGACGGACATCTCGTGGTCCAGCGTCTGCCACCCTCCCCTTCCACTGCAGCCAATGTCAGCGCAGCTTCAGCTCTGCTAACCGTCTGATGGCACATGGACGAGCCCACGTGGGTGGTACCCATGAGTGTACCACTTGCTCCAAGGTGTTCAAGAAGGCAGCCTCTCTGGAGCAGCACCAGCGGCTGCACCGTGGGGAAGCCCGCTACCTCTGTGTGGACTGTGGCCGTGGCTTTGGCACTGAGCTCACGCTGGTGGCCCATCGGCGAGCCCATACTGCCAACCCATTACACCGCTGTCGCTGTGGCAAGACCTTCAGCAACATGACCAAGTTCCTCTACCACCGACGAACTCACACTGGGAAAAGTGGAACCCCCACCAAAGTAGCAACTGTCTCCCCAGCTCCAGCTGAGCCCACACCCCCACCTCCACCCCCACCTGTCCAGCTGCCCTGTCCACAGTGCCCCAAGTCCTTTGCCTCAGCCTCCCGGCTTTCCAGGCACCGACGCGCAGTGCATGGCCCCCCTGAACGCCGACACAGGTGTGGGATTTGTGGCAAGGGCTTCAAGAAGCTGGTCCACGTGCGCAACCACCTGCGGACACACACAGGCGAGAGGCCCTTCCAGTGTCACTCCTGCGGGAAGACCTTCGCCTCTTTAGCCAACCTCAGCCGCCACCAGCTGACCCATACAGGTGTACGTCCCTACCAATGCCTGGACTGTGGCAAGCGCTTCACACAGAGCTCCAACCTGCAGCAACACAGGCGGCTACACCTACGACCAGTAGCCTTTGCGCGTGCCCCTCGCCTTCCCATAACTGGTCTCTACAACAAGAGCCCCTACTACTGTGGAACCTGCGGCCGCTGGTTCCGCGCCATGGCAGGCCTCCGACTGCACCAGCGGGTCCATGCCCGAGCTAGAACATTGACGCTACAGCCTCCTAGGTCACCCTCTCCAGTCCCACCCCCACCCCCTGAACCTCAGCAGACTATCATGTGCACAGAGCTTGGGGAGACCATCGCCATCATCGAGACATCCCAGCCACTGGCACTGGAGGACACACTGCAGCTGTGCCAGGCAGCACTGGGGGCCAGTGAAGCGAGTGGACTGTTGCAGATGGACACGGCGTTTGTGTGACAGAGCACAAGAGCAATGATAAAAGGGTTCGCTTACGAGACAGCGGCAGCTCAGGAGAGACCACCAGATGTCAGGATCCATCCACCCTGCTGGCCTCTTCTAACTGCTGACTCCTCAGACCAAGGACAACCCTGTCAGGTTTCTCCTGTCACCTTTCTCTGCCCAAGGTGAAACTGAAGCTCTGCAAAGTGATGTGATCAATCTCAGCCCCTGCTGCTGTGTTGCAGAATGGGGTTTGCCAAGGCTCTTTGCACGGCATCACCCAGTGCTCAGCAACATCAGGTAACCTTTATGAGCACCAACCATATGCCTCTCATATACCTCTCAGATCTTCTGCTTGTAAACCCTAACCCCCCACTTCCCTGGACTTTGGGTGCCTGGGACTTAGCTCTGCTGGGTACAGGTAGTTTCTCTGGGCTTGCTCCTCCTCAGTTTGACAGTATGAAAAGAAATCTGTAGATAACCCCAGTACTCAGCTCAGACTAGGTGATGTTGAAGAGCCAGAAGTGAACCAGACACAGCTCTGAACTCAGACATGCTCAGTCCAGCAGGAGCAACAGACTAAAGTACAGACAACTTGCCTGAATGCAGCGCATTCAGCCTGTGTGCTCAAGGCACACACGTGCCATGGTGCTATGGGCCAGAGGCAGCAAGTCAGGCCTAAGGATCCCTGGGCTGTGATGGGAAAGTGTAGGGACAGTGGGATCTGAGAATAGGGAGCAAGCCTCCATGGGAGGTGACCGAGAGTGAGGGATTCCTAGTGGCACCAGTTCCCGAAGTAAAGCAGGAATCTGCCAGTGGAAAAGGACATTTTAGACAGGCTATCCAGTTATAACTGCAGTGAACTGGCTGACAGGCTTAGGCGGGACACTCAGTGTCTGTCCGGCCCGAGGTGGACCTTTGCACCATCCCTGTTGTGTGAGTAAGGAGACGGGTCAGAGAATCGCCCCAGCTCTCAGGTCTCTGAAGACCTGAGACCCAAACAGCAGCTGATGGCAGGGGTTATATTCTATTCTCCTTGGAGAAGGCAGTGTCAGGGAGCATTTGGGATCTGAGAGGGTCTTAGAAACAGGAAGGGATTGTATTTTTTCATAGGGTGTCCTTCCTCTCCCTAAGATGAGTATAGGAGACCAGTGGGGCAGGGCTCCCCCAAGCCTCAGCAGACCATGGTGCTCCAACAAGTGAAGCAGGATGCTGCTGGGGCTGAGCATTGTCTGAGAGATAAGCCCAGGCCTTGGAAATTGAGGTGAGCTGTTGTTGAAAGAACATTACAGGGAGGGTATCATGTCTCCCTGGATCAGAGCACGGAGAGTGGGAGGTTGGCAATGGTACAAGAGAGATGAGCAGAACTGAGTAGGGACATTAGGGTCCAATGGGTAAGACAGCCCCAGGGACCACATAGTCAACCAGTAGGTCCATCCCTTAACCCAAACCAGCCATTCTCACCGTACTTTATAATTGGTTTGGGCAAAAGATATGTCCTACAGGGTAGACAGACACTCCTGGGGCTGATGGAAGCATCTAGCAGAGCCCAGAATATTAGAATCCCTCATGGATGTTTCAAAATTCCTTTTTGTGCGTCATTAGAATACATCAGAAGGACCCAAAGTTGCTCCCTCCCTTTCTGGAGCCTTCTACCCACTCACTGTTTGGCACCATGTGGAGATACCATTTCCTTCTGCTATGGTCCCCACCATCTGGCTCCAGCATATTTTAAAAGTCAAGGGGAAAAGCCAGGCAAGGTGGCACAAGCCTGTAATCTCAGCATTTGGAAACCTAAGGCAAAATCCTCTCCAGTTCCAGGCAGACTTGGACTATAACTGGAAGACCACCTCAAAAAACAGAAAAGCTAAGCTACCTCCACCTTCCCAAGGTCACCACTTCCCAATATAGTGAAACAAGTGTATACCCTGCCTTCAGGCAGTTACATCCCAGGAATCTGTCCACACATACCACCCCACTGAGTTCTACAGGCAGTTAGCCTGAGAGACTCTCATCATCCAGGGTCCCACTGGGCCCTGCTGCAGACATCCCTTTGTTCAGGTCCTGACTCTGCCTCTTAAATTCTGGGGTTTCAACCATTCTGAACCCTAATCTCACTGATCACCCAGGATGGAGACCTTGCCCCAGCTGAAGCAGATGGTTTGTGCCAGGTCATGGACAGGCTCATAAGCACTAGTGGTTTAGGGGTTTCCAGCCTCAGTGTCCCCCTGCCTGAGGTACAACTCATTCCAAGCCCTGAACCCCCTCACCTCTGTGGAAACAGGCAGCCAGACAGGAAGAAGGGTTTCATGCCAATAATTTATTGAACGGAGGTCTGTACACAGGCAAACCTTACTGTGGAAACTAAGACACCAGGGGCTCTTTCCCTACTCCCTCCTTCCAGGATAGGGAGAGGGTAGAAGCCTTGGGAGCAGAGGACAAAAGGGGGATACAGCTGAGGGGAGGGGCAGGTTGGATGGTGTGAATTGACGTTTTTCTTTAAGAAAAAAATTATAACAATCTATTTACACCCAGGGGGCCAGGGAAGGGAAAAGGTGGGCTGGGCTGGTTTTATTTACAAGGGATATGGGAGGGGGGAAAGGAGTGGTAGCCTGGGGGAGGGGAGGGGACCAAGGGGGTAGAAGGTCCTCATAGCCCTAAACCCCCTGTACTTCCTTCTCTTCCCTCCCCACAACCAGTTAAAATCCTCTTTAAAAAGCCCACCACAAAGGTAAGGCTGAGGAGGGAGGGCCTAGATGTTAGGGGTAGGAGTTCATTTACCTCTGCCCTCTAGTCTAGGGGCCCAGCCAGGGCAGGAGCTTGATGAGGCTAGCCCCCCCAGCCCCACTTGGGAATTCCCAGATGGATGTGGAGGGGTAGTCGGCGGGGCCCTCAAGAAGAGTTAGCCAGGGTAGGTGCGGCATCAGGTGCCTGCCAGTCTGGGCCGGTCTGAGCCTCAGTTAGAGCTGGAGGAGGGAGGAGGAGATAGTTAGCTTCTGCGTCATCCCCACCGCCATGCCATGAGAGTAGAACTTGTTTCAAGACACTGCAAGAAGCTGACAGCTGTCACTTCTGGTTCAGGGCTACAAACTCAGATGCCAAAGGCCAGCTTGACACTAAAGTGGCTCACATCAGGGAGCCAGGCTCCATGGAAGAAAGGAGCAGCTGGACAGAGCTCCAACTGCTGTCAGGAGACAGACAGACCCACAGCTACCAAATCCAGTTTTCTCCCCCAAAGAAACAGGAAATGTTTTTTTTGTTTTTTTTTCCCCCAAAATGGCCCAATGTTTAAATGTGGGCAACTTTCTGTTTATTTGTTCAGATCAGGAAATGTTTGTCATTTAAACACAAATGTGGCCAATACTGTCCTATTAAGCTAAGGTTGATGACATGCAATGCCTTCTGTGCTATTAAATGTTGGCAAATAAAAACCTGTAGAAGCCAAGGACAGCCCCCGCTTTATCCTCAACACATGTTCCCCAACTTACCTTGTGAGGACGAGGTGAGGGCAGTAGGGCCTGCTGGGGACCTCAAGTGAGGAGGGATGAGAATGGCATTGAGAGACGGTTGGATGGAGAGTTCTAGACACAGGAATTGACATGCCCAGTCAGGGAGAGGCAGGGCATTTGGAAAGCCAGTTAGGGTTAGGATGGGGTACCAACAGGGACCCAGTTACTGGCAAGGTCAGGTAGTAGAGACATTAGCCACAATGTGGTGACATCTGGCTGAGTCCAGGGCTGCCCTGTACCCTCTCAGCTCCTAGTCCTGTTTCTCCACGTCCCCCAACAACTCCACAGGCCCCAAGCTGTGCTCTCACCACCAGGACTGAAGTTGAAGAGGGGGGGAAGCGGGCGGTTGTTGGGTAGCTGGGTTCCAAGACACCGCAGTTCATCAAAGAAGCTGTGGGCACAGGCCTCTAGTGGGGAGAGCCTTGAGGATGGAGTGTACTCCAGCAGGCTTGAGCAGAGCGCAATGGCCTCAGGTGGTGTCCGAGATTTGAATACCTGTGGGTAGTTAAGCAGGTGGGTGGTGTGCCTTATAGGGCACACCTGTTGCCTCCCTGACACCCACCTCCCCAATAAGGAAACAGGCATAAATACTGAACTGGGCAGCTAGCTCAGTTTCCTTGCCACTACATAAATGGGAATCTTGTATTTACCTATGGGTTCTCAACTTTTAAAATTCTATAAACTTCACAATCTGAAAGTGTTATTGACTGACTCCCTGTTTAACTTCAGACACACATACCCCAGCCATAACTTATTTTTATTTTTTATATCTGTTTATTTTACTTTATGAATGTTGTGCCTGAGTGCATGGCTATTGACCACACACATGCCTGTAGGATCCCCTGGAACTGGGCTTACAGGTAATTGTGAGCCACCATGTGGGTGCTGGGAATTGAACCCAGGTCCTCTGTAAGAGTAACAAGTGCTCTTAACCACTGAGCCATGTCTCCAGCCCCACAAGCTATGATTTTTAAGCCAGGTCTCCAGATCAGCTGGCCTCCAAGGGGACCCAGCCCTTCAGCCATGCTGTATGAGCCCCTAGTACTGCCCTACCTACCTTTGTCCAGGGGTGAGCTTTGATTTGCGGGAACTTGAATTCTGTGTAGTTGGGGTTCATCTCTCGGATTTGTTCCCTGGTTGGCGTTCCTAGTACCTGGAAAGGAAATGGAGGAGTCGGAAACAAGGGCCCTTTCCTCAGGCCCACCCCACCCTCCCTAGCCCTGCCCCTGCCTTCACCTTGATGATCTCCACAAGCTGGTCCACTCCACTGTCCCCAGGGAAGATGGGCTGGCCAAGAAGCAGCTCAGCCAGTACACAGCCAGCTGACCACACATCTAAAGGGGAAGGGCAGAAGTTCAACACTAGGCAGCGAACGCCATCAAGTCCACTCCTTTGCACACATGGCTATCTCCAGATGTACTGGCTCAAGACCACACCCAGAATGGGAAACTGAAGCCTGAACCTCCAGGTCTACCTGGCTCAGCTGCACTTACAACCCCCATGCCCTCTGTGAGTAACCCCCAATGAACCCGTTGAACCCTTCTCTACTAGGCCAATATAAGGCCTGACCCAGTCAACTGGCACCTGTGTGCTTTGGGACACAAGAAAGCTTTCTGTCCTGCCCATGGGAAAAACTGTGGCCTGGCCTGCTCACCCCCTCTCTACTCTGCACCTTGGCCTGTATGGTACAAGTTCACACCTAGGACCATCCCAGCTCCTCTTCAACCATTTCATATACATGTTCTCATTGCAGCCTTCTTTCAGGTCTGGAAGAGGGTAATGCTCCCTCAGGAACAGAAAAAGATGGGCCCTGGGAGCAGGCCACCATCCCCTTCCCTCCACCAGAACAGACTGACTGGAAGGGTCTAGAGTGGAGGTGGGCTCTAGAGTCATATTAGTCTTGAGATCTCAGCCCTGCCCTGACCAGCTGTTGAGCCCCTGGCAGTAGCTGTATAGCAACCTGCCTTCCCTTGTCTGACTGCTCCAAACAAGACGCACCAGTGCCAGCCTCAACCTGTGAGAACCAGTGTTGGAACAGATGGTAAGCTTTAATCACCAAGCCTGCAACCATGCCCAGGAGCTTAAAACCTGCCAAGACTGCCACTCCCCAGTCTCTGTTCCCTAACTGACCGATGGATGAGGTGTAATCTGTGGCTCCGAAGATGAGCTCTGGGGCACGGTAGTACCGAGAACAGATGTAGGAAACATTGGGCTCCCCCCGAACCAACTGCTTTGCACTGTGGGAAGAGACAGGCAGGGTTAAGCATAAGCCCAAGGCTGAGGCTCTCACCCTTTTAGGTACCCACAGGTTCTAGGTCAGACTTACCTGCCAAAGTCACAGAGCTTGAGGACAGCAGTGTCAGGGTCCACAAGCAAATTCTGGGGCTTGATGTCACGGTGACACACACCTTGGGAGTGGATGTAGGCCAAGCTCCGGAAGAGCTGGTACATGTACACCTAAAATGGGCAGGGCACAGCTCAACTCCAGCCCAATGCTTCCCACACGCACATTGCTGGCCCATATCAGACCATTCTCCTTGCTGGCTGTTCACGGCCTCAGTTCCTGAACCCTGTTTGAAACCCCTGATCTTCATACTTTGCATAGGCCAGAGGGCCCCATTCCCAATTTCTGACTCAAGCTTGAGGATGGCTTGCTGGAACTAGGACTGACCCCCACATAAGGAACTACTGCCCCAGTCACCCCTGGCACAAGCCTGAAGAGTGACTCCAGAAGGTCCTGCCATAACAGGTGTGAGCCAGGCACTCTGCTTCCCCTCTCACCAAAACCGCTAGCTCTGGAGGCCAAGGCCTCCCACTGACAGCTCTTCTCCAGCTTCATTCCCTGCCCTCCTTACGCCACTGACTAGAACCTAAGTAAGGTTTCTGGTTTTGACTTTAATTTGTATTACATTTCGATTGAGTATACATGCCCACCTCTGGGGGAGGAGGGTTATACATGCGCCATAGACCACAACTGGCAATCAGAGGAAAACTTGCTGGTGTCAGTTCTTTGATCGTGTGGATCCCAGTAATTGGTCCTCAAGCTTGGTAACAAGCACCTTTACCCATGGAACCTTCCTGGGAATTTTTCTTTCGGCACAGGGTCAAACACTAGATTCCAAGATGGCCTTTAACTTGAAATCCTTGTGCCTTAGCCTCCTCAGTGCTAAGATTACAGGCATGCACCACAACATGCAGCCAGGATGTTTGAGTTTACTTCCTCCTACATCCCCTGCCTAGGCCAGTCCCTGATATATATTAACTAGCTGATAACTGCTCGACACACAGGGACCCCCTCTTCCTGTACCTGCATCATCATACTACTCTCCTCCCAGTGTTCCTTGATCTTTCTCACCTCAAGCCAGGTAGGGAAGGGCATTCAGTTCCCAGAACTCCCTGTGGCCCTCTACATTGCAGCAGCTCCTCAGCTTTATCATTGTCTGTGATGGTGTCTGCCATCAGTGTCTTAAAGACAAGGTCTCTCTCTGTAGTCCTGCCTGTCAGTGGAGCTTACTATGTAGACCAGGCTGGCCTTGAACTCAGATCTTCCTGTCTCTGCCTCCTGAGTGCTGGGACAAAAGATATATACCACCATGCCCAGATTAACAGCTCTTCACGGGCAAGGTCGTGGTTTCAGTTGGCTATGCCTCTGGAACTGCTCAGCACTGGCTGACCATAAGAGCAGCCACAGCTCATCATCTCACAACTGCCCTCCCAGGATGGATGGCCCAGCAGCAGCCACAAGCACAGCCCACATCAGCATCAGCTCACCCAGGTACAAAGTGCTGAAGCCATGAACAGGCCCACAGGTGAGACGGCTCTTCTGTGTGGGCACACCCTTTCTCTAGGCTTTCCCACCTACTCCAACCCAATGGTCCTATTGTGTGGAGTAGTTAGTTCATTTTCTACCTCCTTGGCAAGCCCTTGCCCTGGCCCTCCTCTGTACTTAAGCAAATCATCTACAAGCTACAAGGCTGAAGACAGGGGACATAGGCCTCCACATACCAACCTAAATTCAGAAGATGCAGGAACCCATAGACACATATGGCCCCAGAGCCCTGGTTTTGTGGGTCTGTGCTGCAGCAGCCTGACTGCCTACCTTAACATAGATGATAGGGATGATCAGTTTGGCCTTGGTAAAGTGACGAGCCACCCGGTACACCGTCTCGGGCACATATTCCAGCACCAGATTTAAATACAGCTCATCTTTCTGGAGGGCAAAGGAGAGATGAGACATTGTCAGGAAAGACAGAAGGTGTGCAGAAAACAGAGAAGGACAAATAGGACCTCTTGGGACAAGCAGGGGAAAAATGGATAGCATCTAAGTATGGCAATACACACACCTTAGATTCCCAATGTCTCACCTTCTCCCCACTGGAGTAGAAAAAGTACCGTAGCCTCACGATATTGCAGTGGTCCAGCTTACGCATAATCTGCAGCTCTCGGTTCTGGAGGGTAAAGGGAGAGTGTCAGTACATCCAATCCTATGCCTCCCCCTGGCCCCAGTACCCTCACCTCCACCCTACACCTATTTCTGCTAATATTTCTGTTCCCTGTGTCCCAAACTCAAGGCTCCAAGGCTTGAGGGAGGGAAAAAAGGATTCCTTTCTTCACCCCTGGCCCCTTCCCTCACATGCAAGCTGGTGCCTATGGGTCAGTTAGTCCTGGGTCACCAATGTGTTTACTTCAACCTGCTTTTCAGAAGTTTTCTAACTACTGCTAACATGTGAAGGTCAATTATTTCCTTCATAAAGCCAGCCCTCAACATCTCTTGAGAAATTGATCTCAGCTACTCAGAAGGCTAAGGCAGAAGGACTTCAAGTTCAAGGACAGTCTGGGCACCTTAGTGTAGCTCTGTGTCAAAATAAAAAGAGAGAGAAAGTACTAGGGATCTAGCTAGCTCCCTGGTGGAGCACTCACACAGCATGCACAAGCCTCTGGGTTCAATCCCACATATTACCAAACCACAGAAACATCACCACCAGACACAGGCACAAGCAACAGTAGACAGTAGCGGCTGCCTGGTTCACCCTGACCCCTATCACTCCCTATCACCTTCCTGGAAGTACTGCGGACTCACAACTCCAGCTTAGACCCTAGACTCCACACTTCCAATCTCATCTTCCACTCCATGCCTGAGTCTCTTCCCTGTAGGGCCTCAGAACGCTTCCCAGATCCCTCTCAGCTCTGCAGTTCAACTCCATCAAGGTGTGACTGGCACCCCAGAGCTCCTCCTGTCCAAGAGTCCTTACTGTCCAGCCCCAGGTGTTACCCCATATAGTCTGGCACAGTCCTCCACGGAGCACATAACCCTCCACTTCCCTCTCTCTTTCCTGCTAGTTTCCCAGGCCTCAGCTAACTCACAGAGCACCCTTTCCTCTGGGTACAGAGCCCTGCCCTGCACCAAGGCAAGTGGCTCAAGTGGGCACCAAAAAGGCTGAATTCCATTAGGCACTGGCAGATGCCTGCGTCAGAGCACAACTTTCAGAGCTACCAGTATCAGCCTTAGCAGAGACATGTCCAAGTGGTTGAGAAGGACTCGGTTCAACAGGCCAGAGCCTCCCCCTGAAAGGGCCCTACTATGCAGCCTCATTTCTACTGACATAGAGCAGGGATAGCAGCAGTACCTGCCCTCAGACTCTTCAGGTAAATTAAATTAGAACTTGCCTGTCAGCCTTTACACTGAGGAAATGCCCAGTAAACATTGGCTCTCAGCTATTCTGGAATTTACATTTCCCAGCTTCCTCCCAGTTCACTCCCTTCTTTCCCTCTCCTGAGGCCCATGTTCAGGTCAGGCTGAAATCCCAGCTCAGGCTGTTGAGATGTTTCAATAGATAAAAGTACTTGTCATTTTAGCCTGATGACCTGAGTCTGATCCCTGAATTCCACAGTGGTAGGAGAACCAACTCCCAACAGTTGCCTGACCTCCACATACGCACCATGACACACATATGCCAGCCACACTTATATACAGACATCATACATATGAACACATTAAGAAATATTAAGAATATTAAATTTGCTGGGCCATGGTGGCACACGCCTTTAATCCCAGCACTCAGGAGGCTGAGGCAAGCAGATCTCTAAGTTTGGGGCCAGCCTGCGCTACAGAGTGAGTTCCAGGACAGACCCCAAAGCTACAGAGAACCCCTGATTCAAAAATACCAAAATAAATAAATAAAAAGAATATTGAATTCTAGATCCCAGCTCTTGCTGGGCACAATTGGCAGTTACTGCCATTCCCCAAACCTCCAGTCCACCCAAGCTACCTTGAACCTTTTGTCCTGAAGAACCTTCTTGATGGCCACCAGTTCCCTTGTCTCTGCCAGCCGTGCCTGGTACACGACTCCAAATGAGCCATTGCCAATCACTTTGATGTCGGTATAGGCCACCTCTTGGGAACGCTCTGGGCCTTGGCCTAGAGTGGCTACCACTGTGGTCACCTTCCCACTGTCACCTAAGGAACAAAGGGAATACAATCCACTGATCTTTTCTCTATGGCCACCAGAGCCCATGGAGGGGAAGCTGTTCAAAAAGCTCACTGCGGGGGAAGAGACAGTGCTTACTCTATGTAACTATCACACACCGTGGATTCAATACCTAAACATGGGAAGCATGGAGAGGTGCTTAGGTACTCCAGTGACCTGGCACCTCCCTCCAGAACCCTAAACTCTGTTTCCCATATTGGAGGACACTGACATTCAAACATATTCCCATTAATGGCTAAGCACCTAATTTCTCCTAGCAAACTGAAGCTTGGTGGTGGGGGCCGCCAATACCCCAGGTGTAGAATTCAGCTCCCCAGCCTTAGTCCCTTCTGTAGGGCAGACACAAGGGACTGTCTTCCACTCAAAGGAGCAGACACTATGGGATGTTCTTTCTTCAGGAAAACTTTGGCCATTCTCAGTCAGAGGGCACTGACTTCTAAATCCTGCCCAACAGAGCAAAGACCATTACCACTGGTACTGAGTGACAGAAATGAACTGTGACAGTGCCCTAACCCTCACTTGGGAGCACAGATGGGGTAGGGAGTGCTGTTACTTTTACCAAATACTTCGCATTGGGATGGGCACTGGCCTGGCTTCTCCATCTATGTGGTCCTGAGTAGCACCTGACTTGAGAATGGAACAGCTATCTCCAGAACTGCTAGAGGGTAGTCAGTCCTGGAGCCTTCAGAGGAGCGCTTGGATTTCCAGCCCCAGTCTCTTAGGAGCGCCCACCTAGGTGCCATTCCTAGTCACTCACTCCCTTTAGGAAACTTATCAACAAATTCTAATTGGGAGGGGCCAGTGAGTGACATTTTGAAAGATAATCCTACATTGCTATTTTTCTTTCAAGCCAATGACAGCCACTTCAAACTCATTTTAAAGTAGGTGTAACCCATGCCATCTCTTTCCATTTTTGCTAAACGGCCCCGCCCCCCTTATTTTTTAAAGGAGCATTACCGATGAGCTTAATTTGAAGCCCATATTATTCCCAATTTGTTCTTATTTGTAAGCAGCACCATTGTCACCACAGGGGACCCAAATCTACACATTTTCAATGGGTAAGGTGGTAATGTCAGGCCTTATGTTTGAAGCCTGGCCCTGTTCTATAGGAACATTAGTAATCCTAAATCTGTATTTCTAAGAGGGATTCAATCCAAATTCCCATTTTTGGTGGAAAGGAAATGAATAGCCCTCTTTTTGTATAGGATTGTGGCAGTGATCTTATTCTTGTCTCTTAGGGGACAATAATCCTAGATCACCATTGGCAAGTAACTATGACCTCTGATCCTGTTCTCTAGTGGATGGCAACATCGTCAAGTACCCGAGACCTTGATACTGGCTACTGGAAGAATGGGGCCTGTGACCTCTGTTACTCGGATGTTGGTTATTCTGGTTCTAAACTCCAAGTGATGATAACCCCCAAACTCCTTTATCTGGAAGACAGAGAGCTCAGACCTCTGTTTGAAGCAGCACGGTAACCTCGAGCTTCTATCTGGGTACATGAAAGAATCTGATCGCCGTTTGATGGGCTTGGGAAACCGAGATCACCACCCCACAGGGCGCCTCTAAGTACTCACGGCCCAGCTTCACTCCAGGCGGCGGGAAGCTAGTGCCCGCGCCGGGGCCACCGCTGCCTCCTCCGCCGCTGCCGCTGGGGCCACCCCCG
>LOJH01009600.1:8885-35931 GCA_001685095.1 Ellobius talpinus
TAGACAGAACAGAATTCTGGGAGGAAGAAAGCAGAGTCAGACAGACACCATGAATCTCTGGCCCGAGACAGAAGTAGGTTAGGATCTTTCCTGGTAAGCCACAGCCTCGTGGTGCTACACAGATTCAATGGAAATGGGTTAATCAAGATGTGAGAGTTAGCCAATATGAGGCTAGAAATAATGGGCCAGGCAGTGTTTAAATGAATACAGTTTCCATGTAATTATTTCAGGCATAAACTAGCCGGGCGGCGGGACGGGGGCGGCCGCACCCTAATACAACAATTCTAGACATTCCCTGCCCTTTCCTTCATTCTCATTTCTTTCCATTGTCAACTGAAGTCCTACTATAAACTAGGCAGGGCAATCAGAGCCTGACTTCCAGAACGTCCAGGTGTATCCTCAAAAGTCTCTCTGTCATCCCCTCAGAAGCTTTGGGGAACACACAAGAATAGACATGACTTGTGCATTCACTCTCTCATGAATTTAGAACTCCGAAAGTGGTCACTTTTATAATCTGAGACCAACCATACTGACTCCAGTATTATCTCTTCCTTTCCCACTGGCTTATCTACCAAAACCCCAGCATGCCTTTGGTCAAGCTTACCCAATTTACCACATGAGCTGAATTCTGACTCTTTGGTCCCAGAATCTCTAACCTCACCCCACCCTAATGCCTGAAACTAATTCTTGGCCCCACTTGAAAGGTCTCTGAGACTGAGTAAAAGTCATCTTCTGCCCCAAGTGTATAGACATCAAGACCCATGGGTACTTCCTTCCTGACCAAAAATTGTCATCATCAGAGTCCAGTAAAGGCTTGGTTCACTGCCCTCATCAAGGTCTCCCCCAAGTCCACTCCAAAAAACACAGTCGTCAGAAAACACACCAAAGAAAGTGGTCAGGAAGCAACCAATCTGAATTATTTACTGTCCCATGGAAGTCAGCCAGCAGATTCCGGCCATGCAGACACTGAGAAAATATTTATGTGGGTCCTGATGGTTGCTTGGCCAGGAAGACTGCCCGCTGTCATCCTTTCTTCCTGCTGATAAGGCAAAGCTACATGTCAGACAGCTCTTAGACAAGCTGGGCAGAAAGCTCTGGCATTGGATCAGAACAGGGTATGTGTCTCCTGCGCTTGGTTCCAAGCCCTGTATTTGCTACCAGCCGGGGCTGCCTTCCCTGGGTCTGAGATCCTGGGTCTGTGCCATCATGGCATAGGCCAGACAACCTCAAATATTTTGTGATATTGCGATTCAGACAGCACCAAATGTATTCTCCAGACAGATCTGCCACCATGATGCCATGGGTTCATCATGAAGCAATTTTTCTTGGCATCCTGGAAACGTTCCTGGAATTCCAGCATCCTAGGATTTTTCTTTCCACTGATCCAGTTTCTGAAACCAGATGGGAGAATTCTATCTGGGAGAGGAAGATCTGAGCCTAAAATAAAAGGGTAAAATAGAAGGGGTGAGTGGATGAGTTCAAACAGTGTTAATCGTGTGTCCCATAAGGAAACAAAGCTTGGTCTGGAGTCACAGGACCTGTCCTGTGACTCGGCCTCAAAGCCACCCAAGGCCCGTCCTCACCTCTGAGAAGTCACCGTAAGACAGCTGCAGGTAGCCCACAGTGCTTGCCTTATTTCTGGACTCTTCCCTGTGGCTCGTCCTCTGCCTCCCACTCTCTTCAGCCGTGGAGTTCTGTCCTTGTCCATGATCATTTCATGCTCCTTTCTTGAGGACTCCTGTCCTCCACAGATCCCCATTCCCTGGGAACAACCTTGTCTTTAGGTTCCTTTGAAGACTGAGTCACCTGAAGTACCAAAGACAGATTACAGACATATGAAAAGGTTCAAGAACCAGAGTTCTTACAATTATTTTCTGAACTCTAGCACCCCTGACACCTTCTCAGAGATGTTCCATGCCACCTAGCTCTGCCTAGCTTAGTTTTTCTGAGCAGGAAGCACTCCCAGCCTTCCTGTACCCTCAGACCTATTCTCCTCTGGGGAGTTTCTACTTGAAGGCGTGCTTCAGGAGCCATGAGAAGAAGAAATCCTGTAATCTTCTATACTGGATAAGTATATTTAGCTAATGTTTCCTCAAGAAATTAATGACAGGTATAGTCAGCAATGGATATCATTTGTATCTTATCTGCAGAATTATTCTATGCTGATTCCTTTGGTCCCTCAATGGATGGGCAGTTAGCATCTACTCAATCCTAAGCATTGTGCGTGCAATGTATCAATGAGACAGTTGCAAAGGAGACAAAATCCTCCTCCCCCAAGTACCTAAGGTCCTCGAATCATGACTCAGAACATGACCTGGCAGGTTCCCAGCCTTTTCTTCCATGCCCCTGCCTCACATGTTCTCCTAGTCACTGCCTCATTCATGGAACTATGGCATTCCGCTTAAGGATATCAGAGCCCAAAGAGTCCTTAAAACCCCACGGGAACTAAAATTACGAAGGGACTGAGTTTTGTACTGTAGGCTCCCACCTAGAGTGTCATGCTGTGTGGTAAAGCCATATGACCCAGAATCACATCTTGAGACATTCTGATGTGGGATCCTGTCATCTTACAGCCAGTGATACAGGGAACCAGAGGGAGGAAGGGCTTGACCCAAATTGAGACAACAGACAAGACATTCTACTAGTTCATCTGTTGTCTCTAGGATCCCGTCCAGAACATTAGGAGATTTGCTATGTTAAATTCTCTGTTGTTCCAACAAGAAATAGACTGAGAAGCATAAAATAGCCTCCAAGTTCACAGCTTTGAAGTGGTTGAGTATTGAATCATATTCAGATTATTTTAACTCTATAATTACTTTTCAGGTACTTGGCTGTTTAAAGGGGGGAATTCAAGGAGTCAATGACTACTACTGGCTGCCATTGTGATTAGCCGCAATTAGAATGTTAGTCTTCCTAAGGAAACTGAGTGTTAGTAGTCTGTATTCATTCAGAAAGAGAAATAACTAAAACCCAAACAATGCGCTGTAGTGGTCCGAGTAGGAGTCAAAGCACAGCCGACCTCAACAGAGGTTTCTATGGGGAAGAGCAGGCACTTCTCAGAGAGACAGGAACAGGCCCTTGAAAGCTGTGAGGACATTCACTCAGAGGAAGGAGAGAGGCTCTACACAGATGTCCCAAGCTAAAGGACTGTCAAAGATTGTTTTGCTGTCTTGGAGACCGCTTGCTGGTAAGGAAAACTGACAGATACAGGAAGCTGAAGGTGTTGGGGTAAAGAAGGATGCCCTTGTTTTATATTTAAAGTACTGGCATCATTAAAAATTTCAGCTAGGAAAACAGCATCTTATAAGTCAAAGAAGTTTCTAAGTATAGAGAAATGTGGATGCCCTCTTTATAATTTACAGTATTATTCTTAATAACAATAATTGCTCAAATGTATCAGGCATAAATCTCGGGTAGATTTTAACTCTAAACATGAGTCCTGTGACTTTCATAGAAGAGGAAGGTAAGTAGGGTCCAGAGTCTTGTGACTGTCTGCTCTGGGCCCAGGACTGTTCCTCAGGAACGCCCCTCCAAATCCTGAGCTCTGGACCAGTAAGGGCTGGAGAAGCCGAACCTGGATCTCTGGCTTGGGTGGGAGTCTGGAGCAGCTGCTCAGTCTCATCTCACTTCGAGGAGATTGTAAAATCCTACGACTCAGCAGCAAGGCTGGAACTGATGAGCTGAGCCGTGGGTGGTCAGGAATGTTTCAGGACTTCCTGGGCCCAGTGTTCCAAGTCTAAGTGTCTGGATTAATGATCCATCCCCAGGAGAGACAGCCGAAGCCCTGACGCCAGGCGCGGGGCATCGATTCGACTTTATACGCTTAGGTTGGGTCAGCTGAGGCGCTCCAGGTGGGCTGCATTCTAATAATTAACGATCCCTGAGCCCTACAACGTGAACGGCCTGGGAGAGGAGAGTCTCTAACAGTGGGGTGATAGGAGTGGAAACCTCAAAGCATAAGCAGGGACCCCACCCAGCCAACTCATTGATCCCGCCTGGATTTTGTACACTGGGTGATTGGACTCTTGTCATTAAACGCTGCTAAGCTTTTATGGGGACAAAACATGAGGACTTGCACCCTCACTGAATAGGTGAGGAAAACAATGTCAAGAGTGGGGAGAGGCACCCAAGTAGCTACCAGAATTCACATTTTATCCTCCCAGTACAGCAGGGCAACGCCTTTCAGGGGTGTTGAGACCCTCCTTGAGGTGAGAGAAGGAAGAGGGTGGTTTGGTTTTTATTTTGCAGGAGAGATCATGGCAGAGGTGCTCTGCTATTCACACATAGGCTTAATGAATACTGACTACATATTAGTATGCTCCAGCTGCTCTACCAGGTGCTAGGGATAGCAAAACAGTCCTGACGTCGTGAGCCTATAGTCATGATTCAGGGGCAAGGGCAGTGTAGTGGGGACAACTGATATGAAAACTCTGCTCATTGGTATGCCAGGGTTCCATATAGAGTCAATGAGGTTGGTATAATGATCATGCCAGAGAATGGTTGGGCACAGAGCACCAATGCAGGAATGAACAGTTTCACTCAAAACCAAGGGTGCAGTAGTAAGAGAGAAAGGGAAGACGCTTCGGAGAAATGGTGAGCCAGGATGGAAACTTACAGGAGGAATGGGTGTTCATTGGGTCAAAGAGAAATGGAGACCACAGGGATGGGATGTTCCTGGGGGTTGGAGGACATCTGGGTAACTGCATAAAACTGGTTGAGGCTGCTGAAGTTTTCTGCAGAGCAGGATTTAAGTACTAGGCACGCTGGGGATGGGTTGAAGAGGAAAGATAATGAGGCAGACAGCATTTGGGTGGCGAGAAATAGCAGTGACCTGCTTGAGTCACTTTTAGCCACACACACAAAAAAATTGTCTGGTCTGAAAAAGTCTGTCTCAGGAATTTTCTTATTCTAAAAACAGTGTGCCCTGCAGTTGTCAACTGATGCCAAGGCTCCTAAATGTGAACCATCTCTACCCTCCTCTGACCTGAGAACAAATCATCATAGCCTGACCTCTTTTTATATTATAAACCTTCCCCAAATCACTTCATCCAGTTCTGAAGAACACATTTGTCCACAATGGAAAGCCCTCTATCGTCAATACATATGAAGAAAGTCCTTCTGTTTCTAAGCTTAGATAATTCCATAAGATGTGACTTCCCTTTCTATTCAAAACTGAGTATGGGTCGGTGAGTATCTTCTGTGGGCTGGCATTGCTAGGCTCTGCAGATGTGGCCTCTGCCTCATTCAAATCTAAACTCTCAGGCCTGTATTTAGATGCCTCCTAGCTAACCCCTATAGCCTCATACTCTCCTCTCTGTTTACTGCCTCTACCTCGGGGCACATATTATCACATAAATATCCAGTATTATTTGTTTTCAAAATGGAAATGCCATTTTATTAAAATGCCAGTACTCACATTCTAATTCAAGTAATATCAAATGTAGAAAATGGGAAGTAAAATTTCTCTTTCCTGATTTCCCTAACTTATAAACCCCACTCCCAAGAAATAATGCCATTAACTTTTGGGAAACATCCTTCCAGGTTCTTTTAAATGCTTTCTCTGCCTTTTGTAAATTCTTACCTGCTCTCAAGACTCATTACAGAAATGATTCTCAACCTATGGGTCACCACCCTTTTGGGGGTCACATATCAGATATTTGTATTATGATTCAAAACAGTAGCAAAATTACAGTTATGATGTAACAACATAATATTATAGTTGGGGGTCACTACAACATGAGGAACTGTATTAAAGGGTTGCAGCATAGGGAAAGTTGAGGACCACTGTACTGTAGGTCTGTAAGGACAGAGCTGCAACAGTTCTGATTGGTCACTGTCATAGCCATAATGCCTTGTGTGTAGTAGACCCTCAATAAAATCTGTAAGATCTGTGGATGGATGGACTGACAGATGGGGTGGGTGGGTGATAAATGGGTGGATGGAAGGGTGGATGCAAGAACTGATGGCATTCTTGCTAGATGCTCAGCAGAACACCCGTATGGGGATGAGGATGACATCAAGCAGTGAGGAAGATCTCCTGGGAATTAGGAGCCTGGACTAGAATCTAGCTCTGCCTTGTATTATTTTTGGGAGTTCCTGAGCCTCTCTAACATTCCATTTCCACATTGAAACTGAATAGTGGGGCTGGGTAATTCTCCAAAAGCCTCTTCAATGGATGCTTCAGAAGGCTCAGTTGGCGGTGACCCAGCTCCCCTACTTCACACCTCTATAATTACCCACCTGCATGCCTTTTATTATAGAGATTGGGGTGGGGTGGGGCTTGTTAAATAAAGGGCAAAAGGAAATTGCGGGCTTGCCAAAATGACATTGCTGGCATTAACTAGATTAACGTCTGAAATGAAAAGCCCACAAAAGCAAAACCAAAACAGAGAAGCAACCATTGCTTCCGCTGGGGACTTCATGGTCACCAGCCTGTCGGACGCACAAACCAATCTGTCCTTACAGAAGTGGTCACAAAGTCATTCCTGTCTTCCCGAAGCTCAGTGACCTCAAGAAAATGATTCTGGGTACTAAGGCCCAGGCCAGGGACTTAAGAAATGGGCAGGTAAACAGACAACATGCTGAGCATGAACGCTGGGACAGGAGAGACAGAGCTGGGGTTACCCAGTTCCTGAGATTTAGAGCAACAGTCCCTAAGCTAAGTGCTGAGTTGTTCTGTAGACAGTCTCTGAGCAGAAAGAAGATAAAGACAGAGGCATGAAGGGCATGTTTTGCGTAACATTAAGCACAGAGGGAGGGGATGGCACTATCCCACTGTAGCTTCTCCTGGCCCTTACACTTTCCCCAAGATAAAGAGTTACAAGCACTATAGCCCAAGACATTGAGTTGCAATGCCAATCCCCACACCAAGTCTGAGTGCCAATGTGCAAGAGAACCCACTGAGCAGTCATGGGAGGAAGCTGCTGCCAGCTCTGTTGCAGAGGTGCCAGCCAGTTCTGAGACACAGGGCAGACCGTGAGAGACAAGATCAAGACATCGGCTAGTTTGCAGTGTTGACACTTAGAAAAAGGCCATGATTCTAATGGAAAGGTCCAGCCCTGCCCATGGGTTCCAACCACTCCAGTGGTAGCCAATAGGCAGTAGTGGAACCTCCTCTACCTCATCTCAAAGGGGCTGCTATGGCCAGGGAGAATATAGGGAAACATTAGCATATAGGGAACCTCCTCCCTCAGGTTGACTCTTCTGTAAAGATTCCATACTTTACATAACCATCCTCATTCTGTAAAGATTCCATACTTTACATAGCCATCCTCATTTCCTCCTCAGAGGAGCACAGAGAGAAGTGGCAATGTCTCTCTGTGACAGACAAGGAACTGCTGCACACAGAGGTGTCCCCAAGTCCTCACAGCTGATGACTGTCAATGCTAGCCTCTGCACTAAGATCTAAAGCCCTACATCCTATCCCGACACAAGCCTGCTGTTTGGTCCCTGTCTCGGTCCTGCGGACACAAACTCTCCAATTGTGCTGTGGTTCCAGCCATTAGTAGATGATTTTGGATTACAAGCTACAACTTCTGTTATATCTTGAGCCGTTACACACCAGGGCTGTCACATCAGCAGCTCCAGGGGCATTCTCAACATGACTTATGCCAGCTGCTCTTGCCAGGGTCATTAAGGGTGTTTTTCTCCTGAAGAGGGATAATCTAATGAAATAACCACAGATATGGGACTAAGTATATGCCTTGGTAGAAGACTACTCCAGTACCCCCTCAAAGCTCAAGAAGCTACACATAGGCCCAGGCCACCAGCACATGCATAGGTCAGTCCTGGTCAGGATCAGCCATGCCAGACTAGGTCACTAGGTATTAATCATTGCCAAAAGAGCGGTTAAACTAAAAACCAGTTCATTAAAGATTAAGCTTCACCTTCATACCCCTCGGGGAAGGGGAACTGTGGCTGGGTAGCCATGTCCTATACTGGGAGGTCATCGACTATGAAAGTTTTCTCAGAGTCTATAATGAGGAGTTGAGTGGCCTGGGTTCCAGTCCTGACTCCACTTTCAACTTGCTAGGGAACACTGGGCCTGCCAGTTCTGCACCCAGAGTTCTAAATTCCTCCCCAGGTAAACAGAGAAAACACCACTGGGTTTGCCACCCTGAAGACAGTATGCGCATGCTTTCCCAGCTCAGTCTGAAGCCCCAGGCTGCCCAGTGCAATTGCAATCCTGAGGCTATGGAGAGTTGGCAATGAGTCACCACTGCACCCTGAGGTGTACAGGGCAGCATCTCAGACCTTTCCTCCTTGCTCCCCATGCTAAACAGACTGCATTGCTCCCCCTAAAAGCATGCCTGCTTCTTTCTCTGGAAATTAGCCAAAGACAAACCTTCGGCAAAGTCCCCTGGGTTCATTCATCCACAAGAAAAAAAAATTCCCCATTTGATCGATTCCTGCAATCTTTCTTTGGATTATGCCATCCTAGTGGGGTCTGCCAAAGCAAAGCTTTATAAACTTAGTGAAGGCACAGGACCTTCACAAACCAAGCTCCAATGCTGAAGTAATAATGCAATACAGAATGAAGCAATCAATGACTGATACTGAAATCATGAGCTGTATATGCAGCAGGCGGTGTGATGACCCCAGAACTCTACTGGTACCCCACATAGAAATGGCACCATTAGCATCCTGGCTTGATAACAAGCAGATTCTGTTGAGGTGGGATGGGCAAAGCAAAGTGAAGGGCACCTTGAGACTGCTTACTGAACTTCACCTTCGCTCTTTAACTTTCACCAAGGGAGTCTAATCACTTATCCGCCTGCAGGTGGCAGCACTAGCCCCTTTCTCTCTCCAAGAGGAACCTTGATTGTCACTTAACAGCGCCTCAAGAGGGTAAAGTGCAGAGATAAAATTGAGATAAACTTGCCCCAGAGCAAATACCCTCACAAGTGTTAAATGTAACAAATGTGAACTCACCAAACTCCTGAAGCCTCTCTCTGCTTGCAAAACAGCCCTTCCTAGGATCTAGCCAGGTTCTACAAATCAGCAAACGTTGTCCAAGGAACAATTACAGAGTCCAGAAAACAGTCAGCACCTACTGAGCCCAGCTTGGAAACTGCCGAACAAGAGAGGCACTACACAGAATCTGAAGACAGCAGCCTTCCCCCACTCTCCTCTGCACCAGAGTCTCGCCCTGGGCCTGGCTTTTCATAGACCGTGGCTTCCAGCTCACGTGTGCCAAATCCTCGCTCTGTGCCTTGAGCACTGCTAAGTTGGTTGCCTATACCGTGCCATGCCCCTGTGACCCATGCTCCTGATATCTTATTCTACCAAAGAGAACAGTGAGTTGAGAGGTTAATCTTGGCCTGGGGGTGCAGATCCCTTGCCTAGCATATAGGGAGCCTTGCTTTTGCCCCCAAGAGCCACGTAAACCAGGTGTGGTAGTGGACAGTTCTCATCCCAGCACTGAGGCTGAGGCTACGGGACTGAGAGTTCAAGGTCATTCTGGGCTGCGTAGAATGAGGCCAGCCTAAAACAAATGAGAGTTTGTCTGAAACAAGCTACAACAACAATAAAAAGTGTTCACTTCCCAGACTAGCCAGCTGTTAGCTTACACAAATGGGAAAATGAAGAAGGTAGAGTCTCTGGTTCAAGGTCATGTGGTAGGAGTCATATAAACAGAGCAAGGAGCTTAGTCTCCTGCTGGCCACAGTGCAGGACTTGGGGTAGGGCAGGCTCAGAGCTAATAACCCCTTTGAATAGTGTGCCCACTCTCTACGAAAGTGTCAGGTGTGTCCTGCTGTCAGGGCAAGCGCTACACAGAGCAAGCCGGGTGGCCTCACCAAGTCCCTTCATTTTCCCGAGCATGCCCCAGATGGGGGAAGACAATCCAATGAGACAGTGACAGAAAAATGCTTTTAAAAGTCTAAATGCTCTCTTACAGGTGATATTATTAATTATTATTATTACTATCATCCCTATCATCTTTCATGGTTATTAACTGCTGTTACCTGCTATGGATCTGTCATTTAGGAATTCCTTTATGGCCTCTGTGGACTTGTTTATACTCCCAGTCAGCGGCACCTCCCTAGCTTTTGATTCCCCAGCCCAGTTTCTACCACCTAACTCCTCAGCCCTGGGCTTGGAGTTGAATGAGTTTTTCAATCTCTCTCTCTTTCTCTTTCTCTCTCTCTCTCTCTCTCTCTCTCTCTCTCTCTNCTCTCTCTTTCCTTCTTTTAAACTTTTTATATTTGTTTGTTTGTTTGTTTGTTTTTTGAGACAGTGTTTCTCTATATAGCTTTAGTGTCTGTCCTGGAACTTGCTCTGTAAACCAGACTGGCTTGAATTCTCAGAGATCTGCCTGCCTTTACCTCCTGAGTGCTGGGATTAAAGGTGTGCACGACCACCTCCTGGCCTAGTTTCTTTTGTGGGTTCCATCATGACCAGCTGAACTCACTGCAGTATAGTCTCAGCCTCTGGTCTCCAAGGGCTTTGAGAGCAATCCCAAGGAGCAGAAGGAAGACACAGACTTTCATTCCCATGACAGACCTCCAAGCCCAGAAGGCCTGGGTGGGGGGGGTGACTAGAATGCCCTAACTATGTGCTACAGCTGAGACCCAAGGCCCAGAATACCATTTATTCTCCAAGCTTAGTGTCCTCTTAGGAGAAGCAAAGGACCAGAAAACATTTCTCACACACATTTTACAAGCCAGAAACATGAAGAAAAGCAACCCAGCCAGAATTTGCTCTGGTCTGTGTTCTACAGATTCAGGTTCAGTTAGAAAGTATGATCCCCACTTGTGCAGAGGGTCTACAACCCCAACACTGGGAAGGCAAAGACAGGTGGATTCTCAGGACTTTTTCCAAGGCAGCCAGCCTAGCCAAGTTTGTGAGCTCCAGGTACAATGAGACACAGCTTCAGAAAACATGGTGAAAAATGATTCAGAAAGACACAAAGTGTCCAACTCTTATCTCCAGATGTGCATGCTTTTATAGATAAACACACACATACACACACACACACAAAAGCTAAAATGGTAGAAGAGGCGTTTGGTAGACAGAAAGGCAGAGAGTATTGGGAAAGAATTTCTGAATCAGGCAGATTGTGAGCAAATACCAAAGGCCACATAGTATTCATGGATAAAGATGGACAGGTCAGAGAGCAGAGGGGACCACCTGGAGTCTCCTACAAGGAAGCACTGCTGGGTGAGCCTGCCCATCAAAGGCATTGACAAGCCTCCTCATTTCCTGCTCCTCAGAAAGCTAACTATTGATAACTCTGATTTGGAGCCTCTACAGAACACCCTGGCCTCCTTAGGCAAGGCCTCCAGGTTTCTCCATAGGGGCTTACAGGTTCTGAGCATCACTTAGACCACTGCTAACGCAATGCTGTGGGTCTCAGAGCAGGCCCCACCGAACGAGGCTGCGCAGGCACAGCATGGCTTTTTCCTTTGACTCTCCTTCTATCACAGTCGAGGGAACCAGAGATTGAAAGCCCCTTCCTTCCCAGTCGGAAGCAGGGGTGGGAGGGAACTCCGACCCACCAGCCTTCTCTCCCAGCCTCCCCTCCTGCTCAGGCAACTGGGCAAATCAGTCTACCCAGTCCACCTGGAGGATGGAGAACTCCAGACAAATTCGGGGTGATTGTAACAGTAGCATTTGCCCAGCAAATTATACTTCATGAGCTAATTAGGAAGGGATTGTGGCCCTCAGCCTTAATTAGTATCTAGTCTCTAACAGCTTAATCCTGGGTGAAACCATAGCAGCAATCTCACCCGAATACTGACATTCTTTCCTCCTACAAATCACCTATATAAATACATATATTTTAACAGCAGCAATTATAAAGTTCTCTGCCAACTTCTGGGGCTGTTTTGCATTCCTGGATCGAGGCCACAGATTTTCCTTGGTCTCCTCCCTTGCCACAACCGAGGCCTAATGAATAGTCACTCAGGCAGTTCTGCGTGCCATGTAACCAATATCTCCTACCAGTGGGTCTTCGCAGGGATTTAATAAGCAGTCTGGGAGGACGGCCTGAGGAGGTCCTCGAACCTAGTCGTTAACTTCGAGGCCTAATCAGCATCTGCTTCCCACCCAGAGTCCCCCTCAGCTATGGGCCTGGTCCCCCCCAGTAATGGATGGAAAATAGGCGATTTCCTGACAGTTAGCAAGCAATTTTCCACCAATTAGCTGAGAGATGGTGGTCTCTGGAGGAAAGGGGATGGCTCCAGCACAAGAAGCTGGGCTGGAAGAAAGAAGATGTTAACAGTGTAGGGAGCCAAAGCCTGAGAGTGAAGAACCCTGGGTCTCCCTCACCTTTGCATCCCTGAAGGCAGCCTCAGCCTGGATCCCTAGGAAGGAATTCTGAGGACAGAGACTATACTAGAATCTTCTGGGGACTCTTCTGGGTGACCTGTTAAATGACCAGTTCCTTCTCTTCTGTCCTCCAGGGCCAGCTGGACAAGGGCAGGTTCCCCTGGATCTCTCAGCATTGCCCACCCAGGTGACAGCCATGAAATTCCTCCAAGGCTGTTAATATGGAGGCCTGTTCAGATTGGAGCCAGAATGCTGCACTTTAAAAATCCTGAACTTGGGGGCTGGACTCACAGCTCAGCAGTTAAGAGTGATTTCTCCACAATTGCAAGGACCCAGAGTTGGGATTCCAGCACTCACACAGCAAGTCAGAAACCCCGAAAACGTTCATAACACCATTTGTAAACTAGAGATAATATTACCTGTGATGAAGGTTACGTGAAATAATGTGACATGCTTCATACCTCGTGAAGCAATGCTCAATGAATAAGTGCTATTATTAATGGCATTATTAATAATCAATATGAATAGCAAATATTTGTCAATGGTAGGGCTCAGCTATACGAGAACCATCACCTCTGACAATCTTCTAGTTGCTGACCTGACCCCTCATTTCCTGCCATCTGAATGACCATTATTGTCACCGGCTATCTGGCCTCACATTCCTCCAAGTTCATCCTCACGCCAAAGAGACCTTCCTGAAAGGCAAAGGAGACTCTGCCCACGTGACTGCCCCAGCTGAGTGCCTGCACTGGAGCAGCCTGTGTTGGTCACCAACAGTGCTTTAATCCTAGTGCAAACTCACAAGTCAATAGTTGTGTGTTCCCTGCTGTCCCCCGAGGCTCATCTCACTATGCCTGGCCCTCTTTCTTTGTTTTGTAACATTCATTTTTTTGTAATTTAATATTCATACCTGCATATAAAATGTTTTGATCAAATCCGCCCCAGATTCCCTCCCCTCTAGATCCTCCCCTATTCCCTCACACTTTTCCCTTCTGACTTCAAGCTTTCTTGCTTTTTTTTCATAGCTGCTGAGTCCATTTCATGCCTCCTGTATGCCTCTCAGAGCCTGCATCCCTGATGAAAACTGTGTCTCCATCCCCACCGTGGTCCAATTTCTTATAATCCTTACAGGGAATTCATCCCTGGCTGCAGTCCCGTGGCCGTGGACCTGCCTTTCTGGATCAATGTGAGACCCCATTGCCAAGCACTCTTGCTGCTGGACTACAGGGCCGTACTACAAGGAGGTGACCAAGAGCGTTGCTTATGGGCTCCTGAGTCATGGACGAAAGACTGTCATCCTCAGCACCATGTTGCGTATTTGGATATGACTATGGTTTCTCACAACTTTCTCACAATTAGTTGTTCTCCTCTGGTAACTGAAAGAGACACAGTCCTCTCCTGGTGGAACTCAGTTTGGGGTGCAGGGCAGGGCAGGGGGTCATAACAACAGTGAGTGTTTAATGCAGACACTCCACTGAAAAACTTTACATGAATTATCTTATGGGATCATCTTTAGGATAAATTAAATATATAGTTATGTAGTTTAACACACAAACTGAAGCTCTTCTCGAGACACTACACAGGGGCAAGAGGGAACCCCAGATCATTTCAGGCAAAGCAGAACAGATAGAAAAAGTGGATGGCCTTGACTTGGTCAGGGTTACTATTGCTGGGATGAAACACCATGACCAAATCAACTTAGATTGGAAAGAGTTTTTATTTGGCTTATGCTTCCACACCACTGTCCGTCTTTGAAGGGAGTCAGGACAGGAACTTACACACGGTGGGAACCTGAAGGCAGGAGCTGATGCAGTAGCCATGGAGGAATGCTGCTTCCAGGCTTCCTCTCCCTGCTTTCTTATAGCACCCAGGACCACAGGGGTCTGGGCCCTCCCACGTGAACTACTAACTGAGAAAACGCCCTGCAGCCTTGCTTCTCTGACAACTCTAGCTTCTGTCAGCTTGTCATACAAAGAGCCAGCACCGCCTTATTTTAGAGACGAGGGTAGAGATGCCATAGGAAAGTGGAGACCCACAACAGAACTTTCTCTATTTTTAACAGCAGGATTTCTAACCCCCGCCTCCATTCACGGGCAAAACTGTTTGTGACGCAACATGAAGCTACGTTTCCCGACAGGAGAAGTCAGGGTCGGGGCTCCAGGCTGTGGGTGGAAGCCAAGAGAAGGGGAAAGATGAGCTAAGGGATGCTGGTCCGGGAGGGGTTTGGGGTTAAAGACAGCTGGTAATAAGGCAGATGATGAAAGGGTAGTAGAGGGACGGAGTACGGAAAACGGTACTTGGCTCTGAGTAAGACCCACGTCACCAGAGAGACTTAAGGAGACTTCCCGGAAACTTTCCCAAACAAATACCTCCCAAAGTAGGCTGGAAGGGCCCAGCTTTAGCGTTCCCATCTGAAGGGCGAAAGGTGCTGTGGAGCTGGGAGCTTCTTCTGTAGGTTGGCAGCTTCTGCGGATTTGGGCTGACAGTGGCCAGGCCACTGACATGTGGTGGATGATGTGGGATGTCCCTCTATATTCTCGGGATATGTTTTATTACCATCGGTTAATAAAGAAGCTACTTTGGTCTATGGCAGGTCAGAATATGACCAAGTGGGAAATCCAACCAGAAACAGAGGAAGAAAGATGGAAAAGTCTGGGAGATGCCAGCAGCTGCCAGAGGACTGAGATGCCAGAGCATTACCGGTAAGCCATGGGCCACACGATGATATGCAAATGAGTAGAAATGGATAATTTAAATATGAAGAGCTAGCCAATAGTGAGAAGCCTGAGCCATTGGCCAAACAGTTTGTAGTTAGTATTAAGCCTCAGAGTAGCCATGCGGGAACTGGCGGGCAGGAGAAAAGCTTCCCGTTACCGGTGGAGCTGTGGCTCAAGACAGCAGTTATATTCTTCAGGCTTCTGTACTCCTCATGCCCAGTGCCCAGCCTGCCAGGCCATGATATCAGCAGCCTGTCCTGGTGCACCACCACTGCCATCCCCTCAGAACCTAGTTGTAGTGGCACTGCTTGCGCCTGAACAACATCTAGAGACAGGAGACAGGAGACAGGGGTTGCGTCCTGATGTGAGCTTAGGCAGGCCCTGGATTCCAGGTCCCCAGAAGTGTCACAAGCTGCTTCTAAACTGCAGGTTCAGGTTCTGGGTGGGTAATGCTGCTGATGTCGTAGAAGGAGCTCTGTGCCCTCCAGGATCATGTCCTGGAGGAAACACAGGTGCTTCTGACTTCTGTACGCCCTCCATCTGCTTTAGCAGTTCAACTGTTCACACAGCTCTGCTCTCCTTAGTACTCAGAGGTTTAAGCCAGGCTCCTCAGAGCAGACCGTGCCACAGAGCTATGACAACACACAAGGCTAAGTGTCACCCACCCATTCTTCCAAACCACTTCCATAACTGCCAGAGGGATCATTCTAACAATGAATTAGTCAGGAGCTCCTATCTCCAGTAAGAAATAGTCCATCTAACATCTTCACACACAACCCAGGGGCCTACCTCCCCAGAGGGACTTCCCTGCCAGATTCCCTGTAATCACATATCTGTATGTGAAACCCTTTCACCTTCATGCTTATGTTGGGTGCTGAGGACCACTGTCTGTTCTGCAGCCTCACCATGTTACTTCAGCTGACCCTCTGGATCCTGTAGCTGAGGTACTTCAGAACTCAGAACCATGAAGCCTTCTGGAGACCCTAACCCATCTCTCTCTCCTACTCTGCATGGACATTCATTGCCTGCCTTCACTGCAATTCCTCCAAGGGAGGAGTTCAGCGTGGGTCCCTACTGTGCCCTTCTTTGTCTTGAGGAGGCCTGAGGAGGGCAGTCTTTGGGAAAAGAACCTATAGTCATTACCCTTTCTGGCTTCTGTATCCCTGAGTTGCAATTTCTCTGTGTATTCTCCCTCTCTTCTGCCCTTGCCTGCTCTTAGTCATTAGAATAATCTTGTGCATTGAGATAAGAAAAGGGACCCCTTACCATGGTTGGAGACAGCCCTAGGCCAAATATAAGCTGCTGACTCTTGTGAGCAAGTTGTGAATTTCAGCCCCGATTGACACCTTAGCTGGGCATCGTAATGTAGGATATATAGCCCTGTTTGTTAGGTCCAAACCTCATCAAGATGCCCAGCTAGCTCCTTCTGGGGAATATGCCTTCAATCTACAGTCACATTTGTAGTAGGGGATAATGGAATCGCTGCCCACAAGCTATTTGCTTCTTCCAACATGAAATGAGGTAGGAAAATGAAGAGGCAGGATGGGGGAACTCTGGATATCCAATGTGAGTAGGTCTTGTCACCAGTACATATCCCGCCACACTTCAGTGTCTACTGATTGCAGCAGGAGTTGGACCCGTGTCCACTGGGAGTATACCAGCTACTCCCCTTCCTTTCTCATATCTCTTTGGTCTTAGTGTTCTAATTTCTGCGAGTCAGCCTCGAAGCTCCGTCTCAACCCCTCTGCCCACACATAGGCACACACAGGCACATACAACTCACTCCTTTGTACTTGTTACAAGAGAACATACCAATGGAGCTCGAAGCGAACAGGGTCCTGGCTACTTCTAAACTGTGAAGGATGGCAGAATTCCCCCTGAGCCAAGCCCTACTAAAACCCAGGCAGGTCTTCATTCTGGAGTAATTTAGACATAACTTAGCCACACCAAGAAAACCATGTGCTCTGCTGTCTCAGACTGCAGTAGAGCCGACTTTGGTCAAGGTGGACAGATCTAGCCTTAGAGAAGAATATACCGGAGATATCCTAGATGGCAGTGGATTGTGAATGTGGTAGTTCATCTTGACGACACCAGCTAGAGTCATCTGGAAAGAGGCTCAATTGAGAAAATGCCCCCATCAAATTGGCTTGTAGGCTTTTTTCTTGATTGTTGATTGACGATTGATGTGGAAGGGTGGTAAATCCCTGAACAGGTGGTCCTGGAGCATATTAGAAAGTAATGAACAAGCAGTGGGAGCCAGCCAATAAACAGTGTTCCTCCATAGTGTCTGCTTCAGTTCCCGCCATGGACTATGACCAGGCTATGTAAACCAAATAAACCCTTGCCTCCCCGTGTTGCCTTTAGTCATGGTGTCTTATCTCAGCAATAGAAACCAAAGGAAGATACTGGGACACAGAGATGATAGCGAGCAGGTGCTCAACAACTAGTATGTGACTAGTCTTGGAGGCCTGAAAATGTGACTTTCATTTTCTTTCATAGTCAAGTCTGTGACTCTAAGAACCCAGGATGCTAATTATTATTTGAATTTATTATTCCATGATCCCAAGAATATTTCAACACAGTGGCTCAAAAATGGTCATATGTTAGGGACCTGAGATGCTTAGAACTGCCCTATATTTCCTGAGACATGGCCATCCCTGTGCATTTATTTTAAAGATATGTTGAGCCCATTCTGCATGTGTTTATCTCCTCTATGAACCTCAGTTATGGATTGTGATTATCCCTGTTTTCCAGATGAGAAAACTGAAGCATGAAGCAGTGAAGTAGCTTTCTTGAGGTAACAGAAGTAGTAGCTTGTGGTCCCATAACTGCAGCTTCCAGGTGGTAAAGATACTATGCCAGGAAGATGAAGGCACCTGGGTGGTCCAGAGCTACTTTGCTGCAGAATCACCCTGAGAGCCACTCAACCAGATGTCCCTGTCCTCAGCTTGGGCTGTGGATGGTGGTAGAGATCTCCCAATGACCAGTGTTGTTGGGATGGACACTGTCTTCCCTCTGTATCCTAGCCTTAATCGCTCCTTCCTCTTGCCACCTATCAAAGGCATGTTCCCTCCCTAGCCTCCAGTTCTGCATCCCCCAGGCAAAACCAGCCACATTCTTTGGGCTAGAGTCCAAATTTACTTAAGAAGAGGAAAAGGGTATCATGGAGATTACAATAGCTTCAAGAAACAGAGCATCGGTGTACCCATGCATGACCACAGAATGCTCACCAGCTCTGGAGCTTCCTGTCGGGTATCTTTCAAGCCTTGTCTGAAGCTGGTGGCCATAGGGAGGGAAATAGGGGATCGAAATAAGGCCAAGCAACCAGGTGGTGTCACCCCACTGCTCTTGGAGTCTAGGAAGAAAACTAAAGATACCCTCCCTCCTTAAATCCTCATGCCCCACAGACCTAAGAGACATGCATAGCTCAATTCACATTCTCTGAAATGGAGCTATGGGTGGCTGGTGTGTGTGTATGTGTGTGTATGTTCATGTGTGTATGTGTACATGCATAAGCACACACCTTCATTCATGAGTGTGTAGGTGTGGTGAATACTATGGAGAACTGGGGCTCCTCATCATCCATTCTACACCCTAAGTCTAAGTCATATACGAAGAAGTTTGCTGCTCAAACTCTCCACAGACCTACCATGGAGCTCTGGATTTGGATTCCTGATTAGTAGAGTAGAATGGAACAGAATAAAAAGACGTATGGATTTAACTCTTTCCAAAACATGTTTTTTTTTAATTTTGTGTATTTATTTATTTATTTTAGGAAGAAAAAAAGAAAACCATTAAAGTAAAATTCCTAGGGCCAGAAGAAGCCAGAAGTCTGGCTCACATCTCCTGCTGGATAATTATCTGGCATTTAGCACCCCTCTTCCCAGCACTTGTAATTAGCAGGGAAATGAAGATGCTGTCATCCTACCTCCCAGCTTCTCTCTGCTGCCCAGAGGCCATGGGAGAGGCTCAGAGAGAGAGAGGGGACCAGTGCAGCAAACTGAATGGAGGCTAGATATCAGAAAGTACTTTGATCCAGGAGGATCATCAATAGGACAGTAACTGAGGGTCTTCTGGGAAGACTTTCTGCCTCCACCACCCACAGCCATCTCTCTTCCTTGAATTCCTACAGTGGGTGTAGGCTTGTCTGCACCCCTTCCTACGGGAAGCTATCCTGGCTTCAATTAAATAACTGTATCCTAGCAGGGTCTTACTACATCTACTCATATTGTCCCAATGCCTCTTTCATGCCTGCCTCTGCTAGGCCTTGGATGGAGATGAGGTAGAGCCACCTGTTGCCGAAAGAGATACGAATCTACTCGGACAAATACAAGGTCAAAAGTGGCAAGAAGTTAACAAGGCAGAATTTTCTGCTTAGTGAGGAGGGGCTTGGTGAAAGCAAAAATTGTGTGGAGTAGTGTGGGCTTTAACAACGGAGACATAATTCTTATAGGAAGCTTCCAGCAATCGGTACTTGTTAGCAAAGCCTTTGCCTGTTTGGCTATTGTTCTCATCCTTCGTCCAGCATCCACTCTCTATCTCTTCCAGGAAAGTTTATCTATCATCCCTAGGCTAGTCTGGACCCTCTGGGCTCTCACTACCAATTCTCAACAGCCTCACCCTGTCTCAAAACACCCCAGGGAGCAACCTGGAACATAAGGGACCCAGAAACACAAAACAAAGTCTTACCTTGAAAGATTAGAAAGCTGAAATTAGATCAGAAAGTTCCATAAATGGCAGGCCAGAGAAAGACACAACTATTCTGTAGGAGAATGTGAGCTTTTCCAGATCAATGTTGGGATCACCGAAGGGATGGGTGGCAGAGAATGACTGGCAGAAGTCAGGATACATAAGCCTGGCAGAGACACAGAAAATATAAACCCAATCTTAGCAGGTTAGGGTGGTCTAGACCAGAAAGCAGCCATAAGAATGGAGGAGACAGAGGACACAAGCTTTGAAGCCCCAACCACCCTGGTGGCTGCAGTGCTGGGTCAACAGCCAGCTATTCCAATTATTCATAGAAATCAATTTCATTCCACAGAGGCTCAGATAAAACTCCTGTTGCCAGACGACAGTAATGGATGAGAAGCTTAGGGTGAGAAGATAAGAGGGGCCCAGAGTAGGGTGATCAGGTGGGGCTTCGCAGGATGGGGGCAGCGTGGTTAGAGGTTATCGAAACATCCCTTCAAATAGCGAAGGTTCAGCGCCAGCCAGATCAGCTGTGGCCTGTGTGTGGAGGAACAAGCCAGGCCCCAGCCCCAAGCCTGACCCATAAGGCCCAGATGGAAGGTCCTTGAGTGTTATTCCTACCAATAGGGAGAAACTAGTTCAATCTTGACTGAGGTGGCGGCACAAAAGATAAGACTACAAAGCAAGAAGCCCGCTGAGGCCCTGACCATCTAAGGCCCAGGAATTGTGTGTGTGTGTGTGTGTGTGTGTGAATTGTGTGTGCATGTGTGTATGTGCATCTCTCTCTCTCTTTCTTTCTATGTGTAGCAAAAGAATGGCTCGTTTGCACCACTCAGGAGAGAGTAGGAAGCCAGAGAAATCCTGCTCTTGTCTCATCTGAGCAAGGGCAGAAAGGCCGAGTCCCTATCATACCTGCTGGGAAAAGGTCCCAGGCAGCTCTCTTTCTGAGGCATAAAACAGAAAGGGGTGTAGAAGAAGGGGTTCTCCAAGGGAAGAGAAGTACCATGAGAGACACTAGGGTTCCCATAGAAGAATGGGAACAGGAGGAAGAGGATGCCCAGGTGAGCAGTCAGAAGGGGAACTAGAGAGAAATTCCAACAGTAAATTACTGACTCTTATGCCTTGCTATTCAGCCTGCTGGGCATCACCCTGTGCATTTCACACAAAGTAACCAATGTCAGCCTCATGATCATCCCTCACTTTTGACCAGAGGAGAGCAACGTTTTGAAGTGAAGTAAATGTTTTGGGAACACTTACTGTTCCCAAAGCCACTACTAGAGAGAATGGAGCTGGCATATGGATGCAGGCAGCCTGACTTCATCACACTGCTACAATGAGATCCATTTAAAAAGGGCATGCTCCATGCGAGACCAACACAAGCACCTACGGCAGTATTGTATCCCTCGTGCCTCCAGCAGCTTGTGCCCATGGTGTAAAAGCTGAGTCTCAGAGAAGCAGTTTGTCCACAACTGCATTTCAGAGAACTGGCAGGGCTGGCAGGTGGACCTAGCCCTCTTCCAGGTCACTTCTAGATCTTCCCTGATGAAGAGTTGAATGGCTGTGCTGGGCATCCCCTAGAGAAGGACAGGACTGAGGCCCAACCCCATCCCGCTCTATCCAAACAGCTTTTCCTCACAGCTGCAAGTTGAGGCATCCGGAGGTCGGCCTGAGAGGCCCCATCTACCAACACTCAAGGCTGGGAGGAGATAAGGCCTTTTATCTCTGCAGAGGGTTCAATAGTTTATTCCCATCCAGGGCAGTGGGGTGCCTGGTGCCCATTCCTGGAAGGTGTCCAGGACAGATGTGAGGTCCTTCCTACCCTTCTCTCTAGCACGTGCTCCTCTCCACACCCCACCATCAGGAAACATCTTGGATGTAGCATGTTTACACAGGCACCAGGTCCAGGGGAAAATAACCACCCAGATCTTAGAGTTCTGGCCAGCAAGACAACGAGCTGGAAGGAACATCATAGCTCTGGAGTGGTCCTAAACTTGCTTTCCCAGCTTTACCACCTTCTAACTGTTCAATAAGCTATTATTACATCTCACTTTATTCTAACCCCATCTTGAACAGTTGCTGCCAGGACTAAGACGTGTCAGATCAAGTAGGGACTGGAGAAATGGCTCAGCAGTTGGGAGCACTGATTGCTCTTTCAGAAGACCTGGGTTCAATTCCAAGTGCCTACATGAAGGCTCACAACCATTTGTAACTACAGTTCCAGGATATCTGATGCTCTCTCCTGGCCTTCTGGGATACCGGGCATGTGTGTGGTGCAAAGAGACATGCAGAGAAATCATACAGGTAAAAATATAATGATGATAATAATAATAATAATAATAACAATAAAAGATTAAGTATTCAATAGCCTAGCCCTGGATCTGGCCTATAGCTGAGACTGGGAAATTCTCCTCCTTTTCTGCATGCACCACATGAATTTGACTACAGTGAATGAAACAAAATCCTCTGCAGCCCCCAACGATAGAGCAAATAAACCCACCTATCTTTCCTAACATTCTCTCAGGCTCCCCACACCCTGCAGAGAGTGGACCACACCCCTTTGGCCTGGTATCCAAGGGCCTCTTGGGTACCCAGCTCTGGTCTCCAGGCCCCAGGTGACTCACTACCCCTGAACAAAGCAGGCCCTATCTTCACCCTCCAGTACATCCTTCAAGGCCTAGATCATCTGCCGCCTCCAGATCCCTGAGGGAGAATGAATCACTTGCTCCGCTGTGCTCCTACAGTTCTGAGCTCATTCTTTGTGCTGTGGACACAGATGCGTGCATCTGCCTACCAGTGAGCTCTTGCAAGAGGTACCCCCATCATCTCATCCAATGCCCAGCACAGATTTGTAAATGTTGGCTAATCAATGGATTGACGAATCCAATCGAATATCCTAGAATGGAAGCAGCTCCTTTAAATGCTTGCCTAGTCCAGGTACCTTCTTTCGCAGATACAGAGGCCTAGGACTAGGAGCTAGAGAGAGGCTGTGAAGGATAGAGAATGTTGAGGATTGGACCAATGGACAGGTCCAAGGTTGCAGGATGAGCTAGCAGAGGGGGCTCTGGAATCTGAGCTGCCAGTGCAAGACCAAAGCAAGGATGGCCATATTTGCTCTACAGTGGGTAGTCCAAGATCCCCCATGGCTCTCCACTTCCCTCTGGAGGAAGGGTCAAGTTGTCCTAACTTCCTAGAACCCTTGGAATGTGGTCCACACGAGCCTGTAAACCTGCTGTCCTGTTAACTACACATTCTGGTCACATGGTATCAATCTGGAATCACTCTGAAGGACCTGCTCCTCAGTTTCTGGGTCCCATTTGCTGTTCTATCACTGGGAGGCCCTTCTCTTTCCCCAGCACAGCCAAATCTATTATCCTCAGGTGTCACCTCCTCTGAAGATTTCCCCTCGTCCCTTCCCCTTTATTCTTTGTCTTCCAACCTAGGGTGTGGCTGCCTCTCTCTACGTAGTCAGGGCATCAACCACATCAGAGTTTGTTTAGTTTGTGGCGCCAAAAACCAGCACAGACTGGAAAGAAATGAAAATGAGCTACTGAACAATGAATGAATGAATGAATGAATGAATGAATGAGCAAATGAATGAAGTATTAGAATATGAATTCCAGACCGCAGGTAGAAATACTGTTTATCTCAGTGCTCCAGAGAAGGTTTGGTGATTAAGAGCACACACTGCTTTTGCAGAGGGCCTGAGTTCAGTTTCTGGCACTCAGGTCAGGTGGCTCTTAATTACTTATAACTCCAACTCCCAGACATTTGATGCCCTCTCCTGGCCTTCATGGGAACCTGCATTTATAAGCACATATTTATGCACAGACACACATGCATATATGTAATTACAAATAAAAATAAAATAATTCATTTTATAAAAGAAATACTGTTAACACCAAAGCAAATTCCAATGCTACATGAAAAGAAAAGGCTGAGTGAAGAGGTGGTGCAGGACAAGCAGCAGAGCTGAGCTGAGTAACTAGCTGTTAGCAGGAAGGGGAGGAGGCATTTCATAAGTCCCAGAGAAACAAAATTCCATTTATTTGCCTGAGCTTCGCTTCTTCACCCACTGATCTCTTTTATTTCTGCAGAACCTTTGAATCACCGAGTCAGCACTGGGAAGGAAAAAAATCCTTGGGCAAGATCAGCCAGCGCTTCAGCCCTTCAGCCTTTTCCATCCTGATGGGCATACCCATCTCTGCCAGTCACATGAGGCTGTTCTTTAAGTTAAAGGACGTTTCTCCAGATGGGAAAGCCAGGAGACCACTTGAGGCAGAAGAAAGTACTGTGGAGGCTGGAGTGGGTATGGCTTTGTTCAAGTAGAAGAGCCTCCAATACAAAAAGAGATAAATCCAACTGAATACCATGATGAAAACCCCCACACCACAATGTCCTTGTGTTCCAGGCACATTTAGTTCCTCTCTGAGAGTTTACAATTCAGTATCACGGCCTCCAGGACAGTGTTCACATGGCTGCATTCTGACATGATATGAGCTCTGTTCTCTTCAGCCTCATCAGCATCATCACATGCCACACTCACTTCGCTATCCCTCCTATTGCCTTCATTGGTGGTTCACACTCCTGAGAGAGTGCTTCAGGCCTCCGGGTGACTACTGCTCCCTCCCTGCTACAGGCTTCAGCTATTTCCCTTAGAGCTGCCAAGTCTGCTCTACATTCCCTGGCTTTAGGCAAATCCCTACTTATGCACCGGAATCTTCGTCTGGCCCATCTACATCCAGGTATCACATAACTTCCTGTTACAGAAGATACCATTCAGTACTGTCAGGTCTTTCTTATTCTCTGCTATGGCTTTCTGCCAAGCACACAACCTGCAACAATAGTAGGTACTCAAAAACTGTCTACTAATGTTTAAAGGAGTGTTTGGAGAGCTCTGTGGTTTGGATACCATTTGAGTGTTAGCCACCCACATTTATGTATTTGAAACTTGGTCCCCAGTGAAATAATGTTGAGGTGGAAGGACCTTAAAGAGCTGGAGCCTAGGACAAGGTAATCAAGTCATGGGAGCACAGCCCTCAGAAAAGACTGTTGTCCTGAGTGGACCCCAGTTAGTTCTTTCCAATCAATGCAGCCCATTGTAAAGTGGCTACCCACACATGTGGCCGTTTCCTTCCCATTGCTCCACCATGCTTCTAATGCAGTCATGGAACTTTTACTGGGATGTTGGCACTGTTCTGTTTGGACCTTCCATTGCCAGACCCATGAGCCAAACAAACCTCCATCCTTTAAAGAGAATAGCAAAACTCAGGCATTTTTCTTATATCAATTCTAAAAAAACTAATATTGAGACCTTGAGAAGGAAAAGTTTTGGAACTTTTGCGTCATCCCCAGTGTCAGAGTGTTGACTTTCCACTTTCTTCCACAAAGTCTACATTGTTGGAGGAAAGCTCCATTCATACCTCAGGCTCATCACAACAGCAGGGCTTTTCCTTCCAGCCCTAAACAGTACCAGAATGCTGGAGATGCTCTCTCATTCCCACCACTCAACCCCCAGTTGTAAAGGCCACACCGCCCTGCTGCTGACCAGTCTACAAGGCTGGGAAGGACCACATCCTCCGCACAGAACCTGCCTTGCCTACTCAGAGGAAGGCAGGAGGCAAGTTCTCCTCACTCTATAGCTCCATCCTTAGCTACAGCTGAACAGAGCCCCAACCAACCCAGAGCCAAAGAGGTAGAAGGATCCACTAACTCATTTGCAATGCACCATAATTAACACCCAGATCCTATGATAGCGAAAAGAACCTGTTGTTCTTGAGACATCAAAAAGTACAGGATCTCAAAGTTCCAGAGATCTTAAGAGAGCACCTAGTCAGAACTCCCGAGCCACCTTTCCATGCCCCTAGCGGAAATGGGAAAATTGAGGCACAAAGATAAGTGAGATCTTATCAGCTACACAAAGCTCTAGTCCTCAAAGAACTTACATGCCCTTTGGAGATGGAGATACCTATTTGATAGATGAATGGATGAATGAATGAATGAATGAATGAATGAATGAATGAATGAATGAATGATGAATGGAAATTAACATCAATGCACTGAGGGCTTCTTTTCAACCTCCCTCTAGCAGCACACCTCCTAAGACAGAGAGCACAGGAGGCAGTCTGGGTCAGTCTCTGTGTTGGATAGAACTTCTCTATCCTGGATTTGAACAAGCCTCTCTGCCCTTTCTGGACTCATCTGGGAACCCCCAGGGCTTTTGTGGAGATACTAATATGGGAGGGAAAATGAAGTATACTATTTTCCTTAGAATTCTCTTAATCAGCAGAAAGTAAATTGGCAGTGCTCCTGTAAGGAAGCTGGAGTGGAGAGTGAGCTAGAGGGAAGTCCCTGGACTGGACATCTCTGGAGGCTGTGGTCAGGAACTTAAAGCAAGGGAAGTGGGAAGTCTTCCCTAGGGCCAATCTATGCTGTTGGCAGGACCTGAGATCCCTCCTGATGACACCATCAAATCCTCAGCAAAGTGACAAAAGCCAGGAAAAAAAATTCCTTGTGTAATTAGATTTTCATGAAAAGGGAGAACGGTGAAGTTTTCTCTCTGAGTCTGATGGTTTGACCCAGGGGAGAGGGGCTGCAGACTCTCAGAGGCAGGGACAGTAGACACACTCAACAATCAACTGCAGAGCATCTGGCTCAGAAGAGATCTTACCAAAGCTACAGGGGTGTGGAGGTCCCAAAGGGCATAAGGATAGTACAGAAGGATGTGTAACTGGTTCAGCTCCTTATTCCTTCATGACAGAGAAACATATTCAATGATGACTACGTCATCAGATACTGAGGTTCCTATTGTGAACTGCCTAGACTGGGTATCTTGAACATTCTTATGTACATCTTTGTCTAAGGTCTCTTAGATGGAATCTCCCATCTCCAAAGAGTTTCCAAGTTCTTTGAGGACTGGAGCTTAGTTCTGCTTCTTTCCTGAGCCTCAACACCTGCTCCCTTCTGCTTCATAATAAACAACACACCCTTCACACTGAGTAAGGCTCTAGTGATCTCTCTGTAAAGGTACACCGTATCACTGTCTGTCACACTGGCAGCCCAGTCATTTAAACAGTTAGAACAACCAGGGGCTGATCTGAATGTTTTCAGTCTCTGCAGCTGAATCAGGTAGACACAGAGGAGTTGATTCAAGTTCATTAAGTCTATTCCTCTGCCTCCAGACCAGGCTGTAAGCTAGAGCTAGTCAGTACGAGTTGCTTACCTTAGACAATATAACAAAAGTATACAAGTTAGAAAACCTGGATACAACTGGACTTGGCAACTAGCCCGCTGGTACTCAGTCATGGTCATTTCTACTGCCTGAAATCTCTCTCTCTCTCTCTCTCTCTCTCTCTCTCTCTCTCTCTCTCTCT
>LOJH01009600.1:36004-47321 GCA_001685095.1 Ellobius talpinus
TCTCTCTCTCTCTCTCTCTCTCTCTCTCTCTCTCTCTCTCTCTCTTGATCTTCTCAGTGAGTTAAGCAAAGCGGTTTCTGCTGTCATTATTTGACAGTGAAACACTGAATCATAGAGAAGCGAAGTGGTGCATCCAAGGTCCCAAGCTGGTGGGTGGTGGCATGGCGATTTGAGCCCAGGTCTTCTTTCTCTGTCAGTGTCCCTGGGGCGCATACTCTAGATGCCGCTGCTCTGCATCTGACAAGAGCATCAGGGCTGAGCTGATTCATGAACTGATGGCCTCAGCCTCCCTGCCACCCCTGCCTGATGGATTAGTTGACTCTTCTACCCCCAGCGTCACTGGCTGGAGACCAAAGAGAGAACAAGAAAGCTGAGTGGAGGAGAGGGTGAGTGGCAGAGAGAGCGGAGGCGGATGAGAACATCTCAGCATCCATCACCAGGGCCAGTTCACTCTGGGACTGCTCTCCTGGACCAAGTTCCCATCTGAAAATCTGTCTTGCTGATAACCTGTCAGTCACTCTCCAGGGTGAACTACTTCCCAGGCTCCCCTGGCCTTCAAGCCTCCTGGGCCCCGGGCAAATGGACAGCACAGTCAGTTCTGATGGGGAAAAGAAGCAGTGACTTAGAGGTGGATGTCAGACAGAGCCACATGTTGGCATCAGAGGGACTGTCCGTGTCTGCTTCACTTTTTATGACACTTCTCCTAGAAACTCTGAATATCTACCCTAAATCCCCCAAACTCCTTCTAAAGCCCTGCTGATGTTACTGGGTGTAATGGCTGGTCAGCATTTCTCCTTTGGCCTCATCCTCTTCTTAGGCTGAGTCAGGAGCCCCTGTCCTCTTGATTAGACATGTATGATTGCCACATTCTGCCTTGTCAGATCCTGTTGGACTCAGAACACAGAAACTTGGCAGAAAGGAGGGAAAGAGGGGCCCAGGCCAGCAAGTGTGGGATTGTGCTGCAGAGGTCAAATTCAGAGAGAAAGGCCCCTGCTGTAAATTAGTCCCTTTCCCCTTGCTCTCAGAAAACTGTTGAGAGGTTCTGCTGTGGACAGACGTCCACTGATGGACACTCAGGAGTGGGACTCTGCTGGACTGGGTCACGGGCATGAATGAGATAAGGTCTCAGCTTCTGAAGAGCTTTTGGGTGGTGGGAACAGCTCAGCAAAGAAATCTTGAGAGACTGGGCAAGCCCAGAAGAGAAAGAAGGGATAAGGCAGAAGCAAATTAGCCTGCTGAAAAGAGCTGAAACCTGGACCCAGAGCTAATGCCCATCACACCTGATGAGGCTCACCAGACTTGCAAACCATAGTGATAACGTTACTGTCTTCCGAGCAGGGCTCCGAGGCTTCAGGTGTGACTAGATGCTTAGGGTGTCCAGGGAAAGTTCCTAGAAAAGGCAGTGCTATAAGAAGGGCACGTGACTCCAAGCACAGTTAGCTGAGTGGACCTCAGGGCCATTCAGGCATCACCTCTCCCAAGAAGCCATCCAGGTGCTAGATGGATTGTCCATGTCCGTCCCTCTGTCATGAGTATATGAGCTGAGTTTGTGAGGGTAGAGCCTGTGTTGCTCACTGCAACATCCTTAGTGCCTGCTGCCCATGGCCCTCTGGATGTACAAAGGAGTAACTAACGAATGATAAAGAGCAGGAGAAAAGACTTAGGCAGAGAAGAAACAGAAGGGAACTGACAAGTAAAGCCCCCATTGTGCCAGGCTGCTTACATGGATGATCAGATTAATTTCCCAACTCCCCACAATAGGCTGAGATGTATAGTGTTCTTCCCATTTTACAGACGAAGAAATGGGGCATAGAGGATCCAGGACTGGGCAGAGCAGAGATAGGCAGCAGGAAGAGAGCTGCTTCCCATGTGCGATCCCACATCCCCTTTGTGGGTATACAAGGCTCCTTTCATCCTCCTGGGCTACTTCCAATTGGCCTATGGATATTTGGCTGGAACTTCAGGATCTAGAGGGCAGCCCCTCCCCACCCACTGGGCCACCCCAGCCCAGCTGTGCAAACAGACTCCAGCTGGGCTGTTCCACTGAGGATTGGGGGGAGGATGTAGCAGGTCTGACGGGTCAGGATGAGCTGGGCTTTCCTGAGAATAATTCCAACCCCAAGGTAGCCTAGGATACTTTCTTCCTAGGGCAGAAGAGGGGCTATGATCCTGACTGCAATGCAGTCAACAGTCTGACAATAAAAATAACTGTTCACCACCTGCCTCTGTTCCATGTTCATAGGGACCTTGCTTGTTCTGATCTGTGTTTACCTGGCAACCGGAATCTAAGGGTCTTGCAGTGAGTATGCCTCATGCATTGGATATCAGAGCCTATGATGGCTACCATTGCAGCACAATGTCTGTAAGTGCCAGTGGCAGGAGAAGATGCCCGATGACTTCATTGGCCTATTCTCCCTACTTCCCATATCTTTTCCCTCCGTTTTTTTGTACCCCAGAGTCACCCTTCTGCACCACTAACTTCCTCACTCCTATTCCCTGCTGATGGGCCCAAATGCAAGGCCAGGACCTCGGCAGACATTATCGTAAGGATCCTATCAAAGGTTGTGCAGAAGTCCTGAACACCAGAGTGGGTGCTAGGAGCCAGCCTGCAGAGAGCACTCACAGAATACCCACTGCCTAACACTCACAATTGGAACTTTCTAGCATACACTTCCTTAGCTGAGTGATTGTTTTTCCTGAAGGACCAGATAATCCCCCTGTAGGAACAACCAACCACAAAGGCCAGTAACCAGCTGCAAAAGGCCCTTGTGTTCACACTAACACAAACAGAAGCTGCTACCCCCAAGCCAGCATCATGAGGCGCACGTGCTCAGCATCCGCACTTGGCTCTCAGACAAGCTGACACAGCCTTGCACATACCACCCAGGAAGTCAGGAATCCACCCTGCCCAAGGGCTGACACCAGCATAAAGGGAAGCATAACCCTGTGTGTGTGTGTGGGGGGGTACCTTCTCACCTCAAAGGCTGCTTAAAAGCTTACCACTTGGAGATCAGACCCTGTGAGTCAGAGGAGCAGTGTGTATTGGCAGGAGGGGACTTTCCAACCCAGGAAAATCTACACCATCCATCCTACGAAATGTTAGTGTGTAGCCAGTGTGACCCAAATTCTGGAATCCCCAAGGATTTCATCAACCCCATCACAGACATTTAATGCTCACCTACTATGTACATGACTTTCAAGAGGAAACAGGGGGTCCCAGTGCAAAGTGTGAAGTCAGAAAACTTCAGCTTGTCACCTCATTATTCATGTCTGCTAAGGAGTAGATAAATATTTCTTTCATGCACTGGACATGTTCAGTTCTCTGTTATAGATGCAAACACTGGGACCCAGAGATTCTATGCTGCTCCTCCACGGTGCACAGTTACAGTTGGTCTCGGGTGATTCATGGCAGTCCCTACCTCATGGGGATGTTGTACGGTTACGTGAGTTACTTCACAGAAAATCTTGAAAGGTGCCTGCCACAAAGTAAGTAGCCAGCAGATATTCCGTCGTAGCTGAAGTGCTTGCTACAGACGTCTTTACAGCACCGTAGCAAAGACAGATAACTCAAAAAATCACTTCCCCTCTTTACTACAACTTTGTTGCGTGTTTTCTTGGTCTACAACATTTCTAGCAAATAGCTTTTGGATGTTAATTCTATCCTAGGAACATGAGAGTTTGATCAGCGTTGGACCCAGTAACCAAAGTCCCCTGTGTACAGGCCCCATCTCTTTTCCCTGTCTCTTCTCTCCTTTTTGAGCAAACATTTCCCCCCTCACCACAAACAATACCTACTTCTCCACGGTGCTTGCCCCTGGCTCTGCCACCTCTGCATTTTTTGTCCAGACTCAGAGCTTTTAATCTCTACTTCCATGGTCTCTGAGTTCCAGCAGGAGTACCCAGGGGTCCTTCCGCAAGACAGATCCGGAGAGTCTTGTGTCCTGTGATATCCTAGGGATCACGGTGGCTTTCACATCAGATCACTGCCACCAAAGCCCAGCTCTGCCACTCTGGCTTTGTGACTTTGAACTCCTTAAACCTAAGTGTGTATGTGAGAAGTGTATGAGCTATCTGGCAGGGCTTGAGTGGAAGAAGAGATTTCATGGAGTGCCCTCCCCTTCAAGCTTTCAATTCACACACACGGATTACACTGGAATCTACTTTCTTCTATAAGCTTTTTGTGAAATTTTATGGCTACTATATCTTAACCATACTAAAATCCAATTAATAAAGCAGCAATTCAACACCCAGCCAACATATCAAATCATTTTGAATTTCAATTCAAAGTGATCCATGAAATGTTCGGAAATCTCATATCCCTAGGGAAGAAGCCCTTAACCCTCTTTGAGACATCGGCTCCATTTTGTCTCCAGCTTGAGGGGTCACACCCTTTCTATCTTTTGAGATTAAATGACAACTGTGGTGTCATCCTGTGTTTACTATGATCTCCTTGGGGACACAGGCTAGGTCTGACTCGTGAAATTTAAAGAAGCATCAATACATTTTTAAATGGACTACGATCTGTTTTAACCCTGCATCTCTCCAATCATCAGATCATTCACTCATCACATTTGAAATAAGGACTCTACCCTGAGGGGATTTCCCTCTGAAACTGAGAGCCTTTGCCTCATTCAGTCTCTTTCTTTCTTTCCTCTCCTGCTAACTCTTCCACCTTCTGCGGTACCAGCTGCCGTCCCAATTTCCAAGCCTCCTTTCCGTTGCTAGCCAAGCAGAGCCTCACACCACCATGCAGGTAGGAGTTGGGACTGACACCTCAATAGGAACAATGTCCTGTGGTCCACAGCTGGAAGCCTTTAAGGGCATTTGAATGGACCATCAGTTCCCTCTCTAGGCCTTTCAAGCTCCAGGATGACAAATCTAATCCTAGTCGGATAAGACAGCTAAATTTTCCTGTACACATTTAGCAAGGGGAGACAGGAGGGTGGGGGTGAGCAGGATCTCACCTCGCCCAGATGCTCCTCTTATCTACGACTTCTCTGAAGCAGGGGAGAGGAACCCTCGGACTCTGGTAACTAGAGGGCCACTTTTTCTTTTCCCCCACAGTCCCGTGATTCCTCAGTAGGAAAGACCACCTGGTCCTTGCAAGTACTGGTCTCTGAAAAGGGATCAGCTGCCTTCAAACTCCCACACTGATTTTACCCAAGAGGAACGGTGGAAATAGAGGCTGAAGGCAATGCTGGCAGCCTTCAGACCTGGCTGGAATGGGAGGACTGGATCTGATCCCTGACCACCCTCTATCTAGGTAAGCAGAGGGGCCTGGGGCACCTACGTCTGCTTTACTACTCACCTCTCCCTCCTGTCCCAAGCAGCCCATTGTAACACTGAATTCTCTGGTAAGTCAATTCTGGTGAACAGGTTCAGCCTCAGAGCGGGAACCCGTTCCCTCTGTTCTTCCTACAGGTCCTAGCTCTAGTCTTCTTGACTGCTCAGAACCTCTTCAGTTATGCTTGCCCCAGAACAGTCCTAACAAGAATTAGAGGTGATGGTAGGTACCCACAAAATTCAGTTCCTAAAGATTATTTTGTTATAGAAATACCACTCAGGAGTCAAAAAAAAAGTACTGCAGGTTGGCGATGAGGAGCCTGGGATTATACCAGGTGAGAGATGATGTAGTTTGAGCCAAAGCAAGAGCAAGCCAAAGGGTCACTCAAGGAGAGGTTTGTGATACATGTTGGAGACTGATAGAAGTTATGATGGACATTGGAAATCCAATGCAAGGTCATGGTAGATACAGAAGACTGATAGGGAGGTCAGGCTGGATGTTGGAGACTGAGGGATGCTCATTCTGCCTACTGAAATAGGAAAGGTTCACTGGGGCATATGAGAGAGAGAGCTGCCACACTAAGGATGGAGTTTTGATTACTCTCTTAGGCTAAGAGCAGCGATAGGACCATTGAAAATACAAAAATAGAAAACAGCAACAGCTTTCCAACTCCCAGACCTGTGCCCTCTCCTCCTCAGACAAAGGTGTTTTCTGATCCTAGTCCTTCACCCAAGCAGTTCACAGCCTTGCTGATGGAGATCCAGTGCTGTGAGACAGTGGTCGTACCCTGTCACTTGTATTTTAAATAAATGCTGGTTGGCCAGTAGCCAGGAAGGAAGTATAGGCAGGGCAATGAGAATTCTGGGAAGAGGGAAGTTTCAGTCTGCAGTCATCACCCAGACACAGAGGAAGCCAGACACAGAGCAAGAAAGATGTGACTGCCTCGCTGAAAAAGGTACCAAGTCATGTGCCTAACACAGACAAGAATTATGGGCTAATATAAATTACAAGAGTTAATAAGAAGCCTGAGCTACTAGGCCAATCAGTTTATAATTAATGTAGNCACCCAGACACAGAGGAAGCCAGACACAGAGCAAGAAAGATGTGACTGCCTCGCTGAAAAAGGTACCAAGTCATGTGCCTAACACAGACAAGAATTATGGGCTAATATAAATTACAAGAGTTAATAAGAAGCCTGAGCTACTAGGCCAATCAGTTTATAATTAATGTAGACCTCTGTGTGTTTCTTTGGTACTGAATGACTGCAGGATGGAGTGGGACAGACATCTCAGTCAACAGAAACTTCGTCAACAAATGACTAAACAGATGTGGAACCTGGTGGGACAGAAACCTCTGTCAACAGTCCAGGGATATACTCAATTCACTGGAGCCTTCCCAACCCCATCCTGCCTTGTCTACAACCTGAGTGAATTAAACATTGAATACATATCTTCATATGCAACTCTTTGTTCCACCAGTTTATACTGGTTGTGGCTGGTACAGAAGCTGCATATCTAAAGAATAGAAGTCAGCCAACTCTGTATAAATAGCAGAGATCAGTCTCACTGTAGCCAGGAGACCCAGGACTTTGCCCTAACTCTGCCATTGATTTAATTTATTCTAGGATGAATTTTGAGCCTGCCTATTTTTGTCTCCAAGACTCAGTTTTACCGTTTAAGGGACACAAGACATTTCTCCATAAATGTTTAAGGGACACAAGGCATATTAATCCATAAAACCCTTCCTGATGGTCAATTTATTTGATGGAGTTAATTCCCCTGTAGGGGCCATCAGAACAGACCACCATCTTATTTCTCCCGGAGCATCTCCATTGCCCTTCCTGTCAATCACCAGACTATTTCTGAGTCCTGGGAACCAAATGAAGAATGTGTTCAACTGTGAGCCTGGCCAAGTTAAGCCAAAGCCACCTTTGCTATTTAAAAACCTCTCCCCACAGAGAAGCCTATTGAGGCTGGGAGAAGTAAATCCCTACTCACTTCTAAGTCCACTATGCAGTAGCTTAATCCCCCAAGATTAAAAGCCCCCAGTACCAGCTTCCCCTTTCCTCAAGGTCCTCCCCCGAGGCCACTTTAGGCAGACTTGGAATGTCCAGTTCCCGCCTCCAAGGCCTGACTATGTAAGCACCCTCTCCTGGGACACTGTTTCACCGAACTAATCTCTGTTGACATTCACTAGCCTTCACTAGCCTGATCTTTTCTATAGGGTTTAAGTTCTACAGCATAGAAGGTCCAGGCCACTGAGGTTGGGACTCCAAGACATCGGGTAACCAGGAATGAATTCAGCTAAGACTTGAGGTGAGAATCGAGGGTGTACTGACTAATCTTATGTCAACTTGACACACAAACTAGAATTTTATGAAAGGAAGGAACCCCAATTGAGAAAATTCCTCCATAAGATCTAGCTGTAAGGATCTTAACTAGTGATTTATTGGGAAGGGCCCATCCCATTGTGGCTGTGGTCCTATCCCTTAGCTGGTGGTCCTGGGTGCTATAAGAAAGCAGGCTTGCTGTGAAACACTCTTTTTGTACGCTGTGAATATTTGCTCTCTCATTGGTTTAATCTACTAGTCAAGCAGTTGAGTCCTAGGATACCAAGGTGTGAAAGTATGACTAGACCCTCAGGGATTACTTTGGCATAAACCCCAGCTATAAAACTAGGAAAGTGAGGTTTAGAGAAGGCAATAGATATTTTCAAACATCACATGTTTGGGGTGAAGTCAGGACTCAGATCCAGGTTTCAGTTGTTTTTTACCACGTTCCAAGTCCTGGGGTTGACCTTTGGCAGGTGGAGATAAATATGTATGCACTTACATAAGAATTTCTATGCACTGGGCACTATTCTAAGCATGTTGACAGCATTGTCTCATTTAATCCTTCTAAGAACTCTAAACGTAGGCTCTCCTACCCCCAATTTATAAATGAGATTAAAGCTGCAAGAGATATAACAATTCATTCATTTATCCTACATTGATCTATCTGACAAAAGAGAAGTCAAATAACATGAAACGTAGACAGTGGAGGATCCAGGATCCAGGATCCAGAGAGGTCATGGGCAGGCAATGAAGCCTGGAGAATACCACAATCATGCAAAGTTGGGGAGATGGCCCTAAGGACAAACAGCTACACAGACTTACTCTGCCTGGTACACATAGTGTGCAGCTCCAGGAGATGCCATCTGCTGTGCCCTCCATATGAATTGCGCCTGGTGGGATTGGCAATGCAGCAGAACCCCAGCCTCACCCGCACAGGCAACTGCCAGCCAGGTGTGTGTCACAGTCATTTAGTGGGGCTGTTGTGTTCCAGGATGAGGAATCCTCAGGCCACAATGGAGGCCTTGCCAACCCCAGAGGTAATGCTCCCCAGCTGCAGCTGCAGCCCCCACCAGTTCGGCACGACATCACGCCAAGGGGAGCCCATGGGTCATATGTCTAGACAGTCAGACTGAGAAGGACGCTCGGCATCTTGGGAGATATTTCCTGCATTTCTCCCACCTTTGGGAATGGAAACTGAGCTAACAGGGAATTTGTTCTAATTATAAGGAAACAAGGAGAATTGAATGGGAGTTACTCAAGGCTAAGATCTTCCAAAGCTTTCTCTGGCCCTCTTCCTTATTTTGTCTCATCAGAAAGATGTGCCCACTGTGCTAGCTCCTGCTGAGCCTTCGGCCTTAAGGAGAGGGTTAGGCTGGGACTCTGCCCTGGAGCACTGTCTGCCTAAAGGGATAATGGGCTGACACTTGCGCCACAATTTTTCAGGTGCCATCCATAAGAAATCTTGGGGAAAGCAGAGCACAGAGGAACATAGACTCTCCAAAGCCAGGCCTGGAAGTTAGCAAGGTTTGTTAGCAGAATGCAGAAGGGGTTCTTCTTTCCTCTCTTGTCCCACACCAAAGGCTCCTTGCTACGATGCCCTGACCTCTTGCAAATATACTGACAGCCCTTCAGTATTCATTCATTCATTCTATAAATCTCAACAGAGGACTAAGCCTGGGGTGAAGGCTGCCCCCTTCTCTAAGAAGCTTTTACACATGGCTCACCCATTATTCCACCTCCAGGATGCATGTGTGCATATAGGTATATGTGCATGTATGTGTGTGCCTATAAAATGTACCCATGTGTTCTTGCTCTTAAGCACTGTATGTGTCTATTTCAGTAAGTAGGTGGGTATAATGATTGAGAACAAGGACCCTGGAGTCAGACAGTCAGAGTCAAAAATCCTGAGCCATCCTTTTATGACCTTAAGCAAGCTCCTTTGCCTTGGGCCCATTTGACAGAGCAGCTTGACAGTTACTCTAGAAGCTGTGTGGGCTTAACAAAGGGATCCACAAGAAAAGCTGAATCGAGTGCATGACCACTAATGTCGTGAACAGGAGGTGCAGTCTCTGCTGCCAGCCTTGGTGGCTCACAGTTTATAAGACAATCTCTGAACGTAACTTAGCTGTGTAGAAGCCTGAAACTTGAATGAATTTTGCCTGGGTAGAGAGGATTTATATATTTCGGGTTTTTACCTTATTTATGCTTTTATGGATATATATTCAACATATATAAATGTTATATATAAATATATATTTATTTATGTATTATAAGTCTTTGCATATATACACATATAAAACATTTTAAAATATGCAGTTCTGTGGCATTAAGCACCGTTCACAATGTTGTACAGCCATCACAATTATTTATCTTTAATGCTTTCTCTTCCAACTCCTTAAACTCCACATTTACCTCCCTACACACCCAGGCTTCTGGTAATCACAATCAATTCTGCATACAGACTCTATAAACTGGTTTATTGCAGGTATTCCACGGAAGTAGAATCAGTGGTTTTGATTCCCGTGCTTCTGACTTACTTAACATGCCCTTTTCAAGTTCCATCCATATATCATAACTCTTCTCCATTGTAGGGATAACATTTTATTATGTCTATGCTACATTTTGCTTAGTCTTTCAACTCAGAACATTTCTCTTTTGACTGCTGTGACTCATGCCGCCGTAAGCATGTGGGTATGTAAGATCTGGTGGTCAGTCTACTTACTGTTTTGTGCCATTTATACTAAAAAAAATGGAATTTTGAGTTGAAGGTACCCACAATCCTACATTTCACAGCCCTGCACTATGTGGTGTTATTGCCCTCTTTCCCCATGTGTGGTCTTAAAGTGTAGTCAAAGGCTATGAAAAAAGAGATGGGAGCTCTGAAAGCAATGGAGGCAGAATAAAGTAAAGTGAGGCAATTAAAGCAGATGTATGCTTAGCGTAGAGATAGCATATTAATTACTTTTGTATTTCTGTGATAAAACACCATGGTCAACGTAATTTATAAGAGAAAGTGTTTAATTGAGCACATGGTTCCAGCGGGTTAGAGTACATGATAGTGGAGCTAAGTAAGCAAGCAATGGCTCTGGGAATAGCTAAGAGCTCACTTCTTGAAACTCAAGCCAGAGGCAGAGAGCATATTGGAAGGGCAAGTCTCTTAAAACCTCAAAGCTCACCCCCAGTGACACACTTCCTCCAATGCCACACCTCCTATTCCTTCTCCAAACAGTTCCACCAGCTAGGGGAAATAAGAATAGCCCATGGGGGCCATTCTTGTTCAAACAAGCACAGAAGGATCTGGAGGAAACACTGCAAGGGATGTGGGAGTTTGGAGTATGGTTCTAGAGGATGTGACAATTGTTTTTATTCATCTCCCAAGCAGAGTAAACAGTCCCAGAATTAGAATGAAGAACACAAAGGGGAAATCCTGAGAGCCTGGCTCTATCTCCAAATGAGGATAGGGAAGGTTGGCATTCTGAAAGGCAGAGCTGTCACTTGAGGGATGAAATAGGCAGGACATGTCATCTGGAATGGGACTCTAAAGGACATAGGAGAGGTGGGGAGGTGACTCTCACGGCCTACATGAGCCACGAATTTGTGACTTAATGATTCTGTGCTGGAGTTCAGTTGAAAGCAAAGATATCTATTCTCTCTCTCTCTCTCTCTCTCTCTCTCTCTCTCTCTCTCTGTGTCTGTGTGTG
>LOJH01009601.1:12155-28262 GCA_001685095.1 Ellobius talpinus
GATACACAGATTAATAGAAATGGGTTAAATTAAGATGTAAGAGTTAGTCAATAAAAAGCTAGAGCTAATGGGCCCCAAGCAGTGATTTACTTAATACAGTTTCTGTGTGGTTATTTTGGGAGTCTGGGCGGCTGGGAAACAAACAAGTGGCCTCCTACTACAGGCTCACACATACAACCCCAGTGCTTAGAAGGTACAGGAATTGCAAGTCTAGGGTTTTTCTGGTCTATATAGTGAAATCTTGTCTCAAAAAAAGAAAACAAAACAAACAACTGAAAAGAAAAAAGAAAGAATTATGCTGTTTCCATTTATCTCTCAAGTAAGTATATTAATAATATACATGTAATTTTCTCCACACCATTTACTTTATTTTGATATTAATCTTTATCAATAATAATATATCCATTTCTGATCAATTTTATTTTGATTATTTTTGATAAACATAATAGTGAGAAGTTTCTTCAGAGTTTTTGTTAAGGATAATATCACACTTGGGGTTAGCTGCTATTTTTAATTTCCTTTCCTTTTTATCTTTAGTCTTTGTAACATCCTAACATTGGCTAAACGTGAAAAGGAGGAGTAAGAAAGGAGGGAGGGAGGGAGGGAGGGAGGGACGGAGGGACGGAGGAAGGAAGGCAAACATGAAACTGTTTTTCTGATCTAATAATTGCCAACAAGACATGAAATAATTCAATCTGGAGTCCTTAATATGTGAGGAACTAAGCAAAATTTACAAAGCACTAGTCTTGAGTTATTTCTGCTCCAGAACCAATTCAATATGACAGTCACATTTTTACTACAGACTTTGTGAATATCTAAATGTAAAAGAATCAACTTTCCTAAGATCAGCCTTATGATGTGCTGCTGTCTGCCTGGGTGCCCATTCCCAAGCATGTACTTATCCATATCCACATTTGAAACCTGTTTTATCTCTCATCTCTGCGCTTTTGCCCTCTTGCTGTAAAGGGTCACAACCCTCAGGCGTGCGTGTTTTTCTTATGATTTTCTTCCAGCCGAGTGCCAAGAACTCCATCAAGCCCACTGTCTCATAAATCTCCTTGAGAATGTGGGACAGCTGCAATACTGGCACAGTCAGAAAACCATTGGCTGTCCTCTCAGTGGCATGTTTCAGCTAACAAATGCTCCTAAGGTTTCATGGTTTTTCTCTGACACAGTCCTTTCTAGACCCTCAAACTCAGCAGCTACAATGCCCTAGGTCTATTTACTCCCTAGTCTAGAAAGAATGCAATGATATACTGATACATCATAGTCAAGCCCAAGACAAAACCTTCAACAAGATGTCCCTGAATTAGTCTGTGTCTGCTGTGACTCTAGAAACCAGATAATTTAAACATAAACAATTTACTATGGTGACTTAACTCCCTTATCAGACATATTTTATACACGGGGTGGATTGATATGATGACGAGCAAGGGCCATGTGCCATAGGGTCAACACTAATGATAAAGTCAGAAAATTTTCTTGTAGCAAATATGTGAGTAGTTGTGTTACATCTTTGAGAAAAAGAAATTGATTAATGAATTTTAAATATGCAAAAGAACAAACGGAAAGTGTCCCTTTGTCCTGGCTCTATTATTTAGTAACATCGTGACAGAGACCAAATGCTTAAGCCACTGGCTTGCAGTTTTTTATGTTAAGCAAGAATGCCAAGAAGTCCCCCAACAACATTACATAATAATTTTGAAAATGGCATATAGAATTTATGATAAATATTAAAGTATCAGGATACTATTGAAGGGTTAGGACATTAGGATTCTGAGTAATCACTCTAAGTGATTTTTTTACAAAGTTAAATATTGCATCATGACACCTGAAAACTTTCAAAATAATTTTTTAAAAAGCTAGGGAGGAGCAAAACACGGAAAGCTGTTTATATGAGCACCATCTCTTGCCATTTTAGAGAATTTCTTTTCTAGTGACATATTTGGTTTGCTTACGCTTTGGTTTTCTTCATTGTGGTTTTGTTTGGATAACCTTTTTGTACAACAGACCTTAACGTAATGCTTTATGGTCAGGGAAGGGGCGCTCTCAAGTACTATTAACAACATAGCAGTAAAGTAAAACCTTGCATTAAGATCAGATTTGAGCTGATCCTCAAGGTCAAGTTCTTGAGCCTTTTGCACTTTAGTGCTGCTGTCTGGAAAACTGGGCTGCAAATGAAGCCACATGCACAGCTACTGGGAGACTGAATGGAGTTTGTTCCCTGTAAGGAAGCAAACTCTTCCCTCCATGAGCATCAAACTCAGACCCACAGCCAGCCAGGGGAAACAGCCTCTATCTAGGAAAAGGAAGGGCCCCCTCCTGGTGGCTCAGGTTGTCTTTCAACCACTCCCCATAGTGGGGTTTCTAGTGAATTACAAACTCCAGGAACTTGGATTGGTTTATCATAAAAGGAGCAGGTGGGGCTTGCGACAGAAGCAGCTAGAGGTGTAGCTGACTGTTTGGCCAAGCTGTTGGAGAACATCCTCAGAGCGTCTCTCTCTGTGGTCTTTTGGAGGAAGTGAAGAGGCTTGTCAAAGTGCTTTTAAACTGTCAAGTGTGGTTCCTGTGGGCAGAGTCCCTAATAGCTGCTTGCAACAGGCTCACAAAGAGTGGCTGACATTTTGGAGCACTCACAGTGTTCCAGCGTGCCCTTGTGTGGTGCAGGCTTGCCCAGTACCAAGCCCCTTTTCCCAGGAAGCACATTTGTCTGTGCTGAAGCAGAAGGGCTACTCTGGCCCTTGTCCTCATCCACAAATGGTTCTGGAGGGCCAGTGCTTGGACAGTTGTAACATTAAGATGAGGTCCTGGCTGTATTCTGTGCTCAGAAGATTAGGACAAGATTTTATCCTTGTGTTATCCTAGGGTGACCGCAGCCAAAGCCTGACTAGAGATCAACTCAAAAGAAGGAAATCTCCTTAGTTTGATGCAAATTCTTTGTGGAACGCTTCTAGAGATTTCCAGCAGCTTCTGCAGGCTCCTGGCTGCTTGCCATGTCCTCTGACTGGCATTTTTCCATACCCAGAAGCCAACTGAGCCGAGACATGAGATTTTACAAAGGGTGCTAGGTCAGCCTGGGGGTCTCTTGTCTCCCAGTAGCTGCAGGGCCTTATCACAACATGCCCAGTCCTCCCAAAGTCCTCCAGCTTTTGATGGTACACAGCCAACCCTGCAGAAGTAAGCAGGCATTGGCCCAGAATGCCAGTGCCTCACTAGGGCTAGTACTGATATTCTCTGCAACCACAGCACCCCTTGTGGGTCTGGTGCTTGGTATAGCTTGGGCACTGCCTGCAGCTGGCTTGAAAATCACACAAAGGTGGGAACAATGGTCTCTGTAGTCAAGTTCCGGCTTAGGAGCCTAGAGTGAAGGGGGTGACAGTCACAAGACGATCACAGCAAAGGGTTTAGAACTTGATGAGATTTGGGGTCCTTAACTGGCCATCTCAAAGAACTGGTGATGTGGGGTGAGGGTGTTCCAGGTCTCCTTCCAGAAATTCTGTAGCTGAATGGCCAGGAGTTGACTGCCCAAGGGTTGATCATGTGCAGATTCTGTTTTGTGTCTTCTCGCATGGTCAGGGCCTGGGAGGGCAGCCAGTGGAGGCCAGCATCCTTGACCCGTTATCTTCTTGTGCCCCATACTGCTGAAGGTGAGGGTGCCGATAAGGCCAGAGGACAGAACCTAGGTGCCACAGTCAGTCCTCCAGCAGGAAGTTCTCAGGGAACTGTGAGGCTTCGGCTTAGGGGCTTTCTGCCTCATTTTGCCATCACTGAGCGGGTCAAGTCTCAGCAGCACCTGAGGAGGGAGTTCACTATGCTAGGCACTGGGGCAGGGCGGAAGGAGGATCCCAGTATAGCTTGCTTATTCTTTGATGACACACATGGACCCTTGCTAATTCTTCTTTTCATCTAACACAAAATACATAAGACCAAAAATACACAAAATCGAGTAAAGTCAAAACATAGACTGTTGCATCTTAAATTATGAAATTTCTAATTGGAAACCATGTCTCAATAAAACTAAAAAATATAATTCAAAGGGGGAAAATAATAGTAAGGTAAAATACAGAAACCAGTGGAATACATGCATGCCTTGGTCAGTCAGGTATGTTTTCAAATGTTGTTTGTTGTTCCCAAAACTTTTATTACAGAATATAGCCCCGGGGCAGTCAATTGGTATAGTTGGTGTTTGAGATCTGAAATTCAGAAAACATGTATAATGGGGTATCCTATGCTCCAGCCACCTTGCTCAAGCAGTGTGTACTGCAGTTGGTTGCCCCAGAACAACCAACAAAGCCTTGGACAGAAAGCATTTACTGCCAAGTAAAACAAGGGGTGGACCCCAAGACAACTAACACTGAAGCTGAGTATTCAGAAGGCAGGCAAAATACAGTCCCCTTCTCTCTCTGCTCCACAGAGACCATTCATAGTACCCTGCTAAGAAGTGTGTGTGTGTGTGTGTGTGTGTGTGTCTCTGTGTGTGTGTGTTGGAGGTTTCTGTTCATGTGGAGGCATTTGTAAAGGTACACATTGAATTCTATCAAGATGTTAATGATGGGTCTTCTTCCATCACTTTCTACCTTAATCTTAGAGACAAGAATCTCCCACTGAACCTCAAGCTCTCTGGATGGGCTAGCCTGGCAGGCCAGGAATATTAGGGGTCTTTCTCTGTCTCTACTTCCACAGTGCTGGGATAGGGCACTCATCACTGTGGCCAACTTTTTACATGAGTGCTTTGTAGCCTGTGGCCCCAGTCCACAGGATAGAATTCCCCATATTCAAGGTAGGTGTTTCCTCCTCAGCTAAACATCTTCAGAAGTGCATTCACACATACACTGAGGAGGAGGTGTACTTCCTGGGTGACTCTAAAGTCCATCAAGTTGTTGAGAAACTCAAGACATAGAGCAAAATTTTATTTCTTTCCCACTACTATAAACTGTTATCATTTGTTGCAAAAGAATTCATGAAATCATCACACTTCTGTGTAAGAAAAATTAAAACAGAATGCCAGCAAACATATGTGTTAAAATAATGTTTTTCATGTACATAGATAGAATATAACTAAAGAGTTATATTTCACACAACTTTGGTGCTCAAACTGACCTTTAGAAATCAATTTATTTCTCCAGCACAACATTGGGAACAACATATCCCATTACAGCTAGAACTTAACTTTCTATTTCCATGAGCATTAAAATATTACACAGAAAGAAGAGGGGGAAAAGGAAAAAAAGACAGAGCGGGTAGAGAGAAGAAAGAGGGAAAGCCAGTTTTTGAACCAAATAAAACTCCAAGAGGGGAGAGGGAGAGAGAATAGAAAAAGACAAGGTAGGAAATAGAAAGTGCTAGATGCAATCAGTTTCCCCCACTAAGAACTCTCACTTTTGAAGAATTTGACATGACAACAAATATGTAAACATCTAGAACTAGCAATAAATGAAAACCTTTCAGATTATTCAAACACTCAGACCCCTGTGGCCACTCTAAGTACACACCTCTGTAATACAGAAAGGATGTTCCCCTTGCTAGTCACATTATCTTCTTCTCTGTTTCTGAAGACTCAGGCTACAGAATTGTCTTTCAGAGGCTTAGCAGGTACAAGGATTGTGCCTAGACCTGACACAAAGTAAGATACTGAAATGATACTCTAAAATAAGTAAGATTTCCCAGCATGGCAGGACTACAGCCTGCAGAATCCCACATGCTGGGTGTATCCATGAGGAATGATAACTACCCTTCAGTTTGTGCACGAGGCATTTGGGGAAACTGGAAGACAGAGCAGGACTATGGGGGGTGTGCTTTGAAAACCTACCACTGCATCACATCTGCCCACACATGCTGAAGCCTCTTCTGGAAAGGCAAAGCATTGTGCATATCTTCCTAAGCGCCTAATTCACTGTTAAGGAACATCTTGGCATCTAGAAGTAATTTGCTCTGATCAACAGAGGACAATAATCATAGCCAAGATACTATATCATTTGAGGCTAGACTTCACAATCTCAGAGTCATTTCTTGACAATTTATCATTTTTCTGGAACTTGATAGAAGATAAGCATAAAAACAAATGATTTCTTTTTCCTTCCAACATTCTAAATACTTCATTTGGATACAGAAAGATATTTTAATATCCCTGTACTGGCATAGATAGTCTTGTCTTAAATCACTTTTTTTGTCTCTATGCCTCATCATCTGATTGGCACAGGGTCCAAATTGTCACATCATGTCATAAATACATCAGTTACAGGCAAGCTTCTGCGCATACACATGAATTATATATATATTTAGTATTCACTCTATTCTAACTTAAAGCTTGAATTTTTTTGTTTGGAGATCTCTCATTCAGAAAAAAAAATGTATGACTTTTAGTGAATAGTGTTGCATTTTTTGCCAGGATGCATATGGAAAATGTCAGGTGAATTTTCCAGAGGTACAAGACTGTTTGATTTATAAATAAATTCAACAGAATTTCACAAGATCAACTGAAGTTCAGAGAGCCAAAGTTTATGTTATTGCTATTCAGCAAAGACATTAAAACTTTTCATCATATATTAAGTATCCGCATATTTATGAGACAACAAACGTTAGAAATTGATAAATTTTAGAGAACAATATCCAAGAAATTATTTGGCATTCAGAATTGAAATAAAATATATATTACTTATAACAGCTACCTGTAAACTTGTCAAGCTATACAAAAATCACAAAATGTGATTAATTATCTGGGAAAAACGTGCTCAAATACTAGAAGCAAAATGGAGGTAGATATTTTTTCAACAAAGACAAAGATGACATTGAAGTGTCTGTTCTATGTATTCATATTGTTATGTGAAAAAAATAATGGCCTTTATCCTTCAGACAGACCAAAAGATACACACACACACACACACACACACACACACACTATATTTTAAAGGAATCCAAAGGTCTATAAAATTTCTCTTAGTTAAAATAGACAATCTGTCTTCTTTCCCTCTACTTTCATTTACATGAATAAACCCAGTAGTTTCATTGATCACACTTTCAGCATAAAAAACAGTTGGTTTATTGAGCACTTTGTGTCATGGAGCCATCATTAACTATACCTGGAGAGGATAAATAGATTACCAGTCCCTGTTGTTGTCTATATTTGAGAAAATTGTGCTTTTCAAAACCATCATTATTCATGGTAAATTTAATCATTAAAAATATTGGTGTGGCATAGTATTCTTGTGTTAGGAAGAAAGAAAGAAAAGGCATGCTCTTTCTTCAAAAAGACCCTTACCTAACCGAGATAATGTCTCTGAGTTTCTAGGGAAGGAAGTTTAGCTTTGCTCTTGATGATTGTTTCTAGCATACAATAATAGTTCTATCCAAGAGCTGCTGTTAGATGCAATAAAATGGCCAACTCTTGTTCCCTCCAGAGGACAAATTATTAATTATCATACTTCAAATGACTTAAAAGGCTTTCAAGTAATTTTCTATGTTTTGTAAGTGAAGATAGTCTTAGCCAAAGGCCTATATCCTCAGTAGAGACTTGGTTCTACTGGGTCATGTTTGTGTGTCCATTGTTGTGGGAGAGGTAGGAGGAGAAGAGTCTCATCACTAAGCCAGTCACATGCAGCAGAAAACAGACAATTCAATAGACAAAATATTAATGAATTACTCATGGTTTAGACATTTTGATTCTACAAGTGCATTAATAAATATGGAACTACAACCAAATATGTGTTTGCAGTAGGATAACTGATGAGGGAGAAACTGAAAACTAAGAGAATGATTTTGATGCAGGGTTGAGAAATAGTTATTCAGCATGATCAAAGACAAACTGAGAGACTGCTGGGAGGGAAACAGTCCTTACGGAGCAGCCACAAATGTGTTCTACAGGAACTTTTCATGGGAAAGAACACAGAAAAACTACATCCTGGTTGGTAGTTGCAGGGGGAAGTAAATCAAGCAAGCAGCTTAACAGAAGCCAAAACCACGCAGATAGCTGGGGCACATAGATTCTGAATTTCTAGAGCAAGGTTAGGTAATTTCACATAAGACTTAAGTGGGGGTGGGTATCAGTTTTCAAGTTAAACCAAAATAGAGATATTTTGTCTCCAGCTGAGACAAAATAGAGGAACCTTTCCTGGTCACAGTTTCAACCAAACAAGCAGCCAATTTATTTAGAGTTCTACAAAATTCATGAGTCTGGCCATAGCATAGCTATTGCCTAAAGAATTTGCTCTAAAGAGCACAGATGATGAAAAATATGAATGTCATTTAATTATTGTTGTGGCTTGTGTGTGTGTATATGTATATATATAACATGACCCTTTAGACGCTTTAGACTTTCTCCTACAACAGTAACTGATCAAGGGATCAATTCATTGATGCTATCATAATGTGACAATATTATTAAACATTAAAAACAGGAGGTTGTTCTTAATTGTTGGACTTAGGTCACTGGGGTTGTGTTTAAGTGTAAATCTTGTGCCTATCATCTCTGTATGTTGTTCTGATACCTAACTGCTACGAAGTGGGTTTCCTTTGCCCACACCTTTTTACTATTATCTTTCTGAATTACTATATGCTTTAGTTAGTGCCTTTTGGGGGTTATTTATTGGGTTGGTTTATACAGTAGAGTCTGAATATCTCTGTGGATTTCCATCAATGGAAAGTCCCAAATTAGGTAGTTGTTCAGTCTATAAGGCTGGGCACACAAGATGCCTGGATGATTCCTGGGGAGTTGTTGCTTTTTAGCCAGTGTTGGAAGCCCTAAGAAACGATTTCCTAGATTGGCAAGAGGATGCAGCAGTGGCAACAATAGGGTAGATGAAACTGCCAGTAAGAATAAAGGCAAGCAAGGAAAAGGAGGCTGTTACTGGAAGGCAGTGGTGCAGGAGAATTGTCTGTATTCTGTCAATCATGTTTGAAACAAATGCTGATTGGACAAGCAGGAAGTATAGGTGGGAAAACCAGACAGGAAGTAGAAATGATACATTGAGAACAGGAGAATTCTGGGAAGGAGGAAGTTGATTCCTCCCAGTCCTGCACAAATCACCGAGGAAGCAGGATGTGACCTGCCAGCTGAAAAAGGTACTGAGCCATATGGCTAAAATAGATCAGAATAATGGTTTAATATAAGCTACAAGAGATAATAAGTAGCCTGAGCAAATGGGCCAATCAGCTTTATAACTTATAGAGATCCCTGTGTGATTTTCTCTGGGGCTTGCCTGCTGTGGAATACCGGGTGGGACAGAAAACCCAACAAGCCAGCCTTCATGTTACAAGGCAACACACACACATTTTGGGTGGATATTTCCACATTAAATATTCTTACCAAGAATATTCTATACAGGCATGCTCACTGGCCTTACTTCCAGATCCAGTAACATCCATGAATAATCGTCATAGGAGTCAGCCATGAGCCCAAATCTTCCTTCCCTCACGTAGATATTGATCTTAGAAATTGTATTACAGAGACAAGAGACTAACTAAAACAAATATTGCCTTTCTTTTTCCAAAGTCCAAGTTATTTGGAAAACTATATTTGAAGATTGCTTAGACAATGGACAACTGAGAAGCTGCATCTATTTCCCCAAACAGTGAATATTATTCCCAGATTATTGTAAGAAATAAAAGCACTTGATTAGATGCTCTCATATCCTTGTGACCAAAATGCCTGATGAAAACAGCTTACTGGAACAGAAAATCATTTTGGCTAACCATTTCTAAGGAATGCCATGATACCAAGGTAAGGCATGGTGGAATGGCTTCATTTTTGAGAATATGAGCAATAATCAGCAGCCATTTGATTCACTGAAGACCAGGAACCAGACAGCCAGAGCCAGGGCCAAACCTTCAAAAGTCGGCTCCAGTGATCTATTTTCACCAGACTATTCCTGCTACCAAATGGCTTCACAGCCTCTCAAAACATAGCCGCCCACTGGTGAATGCACATTTAAAACATGTGCCTATAGACAACATTGCAAATCCAAGCCATAACCAGGTGTTCATATAGAAAGAGACAAAATGAAACAAAGATGAATGCTTGCTGGCTTCCTCAACAGCCAGCTCCCTGAAGTCTGAAGCCTATGAGACTCACTTACTAAATAAAGTAAACTCAATCAATCTTGTATTGAATATCAGCCAACCAGCTTTGCATTCCATCTATCAGACTAGAAGGGCAAGAATCATACTTCACCCCTTGAGGAACTGTTCAGTGTTGGAAAAGTCAACTCTTTTTTTTAACCTTGTACATAAACTATTCTGCTCAAAAAGATTGACATGTTTCCACCACAGCCCTCTCACATACCTTCTCCACACAACTAAATGGGAAGTCAGGGTAGTCCAGAAAAGGAGACCCAATCACTTTAGGATGATTTCCAATAAAGAAATTGCATGGGAATTGCAGTTGTAACCCATTACTCCAGAAACAAAGTTCTACTAAAGAAAACCAGTTCCAACATTATTTCTTATTGCTTCCTATTGGATTACGTATTCTTAGAAAGAAGATCCATTCTTACTCATAGCTGTATGTCTACTAATAAATACTTGATCCATGAATCAAGCAGTCAGAGTTGATTTTCTCACCAAGGACCATGACAGGGATAAGCATTTGAAGAAAGTTTCACTACTAAACTTGTTAAGTATAATAATTTTTCATTCTGATTTCTACACTGAAATATAATGGCATGAAATATTTGCATATTTTACTAATTATACATACATGGCTGTTAGTCAGCTCAATATCACAAAGTAATATGAAAAAAATGCAAAAGAGGAGCATCCATCAAGTAGAATGCCAAGGGACTCTGGATATTAATATGATTTTTTCACTGTTCAAGCTGAAGGATGTATCTAAATAATTAAGTGAATAATTTTAAGAGAAGCCATCATGACATCCACATTAAACACAGATGGTACAGATATTTATTATGTTCTTCAATGAAATGTAGAATACAATGTTCTAGGCATTGCCCCAGACATAAAGCATTTAGTAATAAATAAAACATGACTCTTATTTTTATATAGATCCCATTATAACCAGGTATACAAGCATAAGAAGGAACAGCATGCAAAGCCATGATAAAAAATAAGTTTTGATTGTTCTTGTACATTTTGATGGAGAAGGATTTTGTAAATGCTTAAGAATGGTTAGAGGATTTCTCCAATGGGAACTCTGTGTAGGAATGTAGGCATTGAAGGAAAAAAATGGTGCTATCGTATTAATGTTGGTAGTCATTCAGCATTCATGCATCATATTAAATGTAGGATGTTTGAGAAGTGGCAGAGTCATGAGTGCTTCATTTATGAGTGTCAAAAGAGGGAAGAGTTTAGTTTAAGGAGTGAATTGTGAATATCTCTCTATTTTGATTGTCATATTAAATCACATAATAATTTTATACTGGGCATAAACTCTCCCACAGTGCATCTGATGTTAATAGGCATAGGGGAGGAGAGAGGCAATGTGGTTTTGCCTGTACATTACCCCTCCTCATAGGAGCCACCCTTTCTTCAGGAATTCTCTGAAATTTGTTGTCTAGTAAATCTGAACTTCACTTCCTTTCATGAAATACATTCCGAACCCATGCTTGGAGAATCAGAGATCTCTTCCCTGAACATTGTCATATTAGGATAGTTACAGAATTTAAGCATGGATAATTATTCTCCTTGGAGGATTTCATTTGAAAGATGAGGAAAGTTGCAGTTTTGTCTAATTATGTATAGTCTTATATCTTAAATTGTTTTTACAAAGAAAAAGATAATGACATGTTTACAGGTATAATCTGGAGAATCTTTGCAAAAACCACATTTTACTGTGATACTCATTACAAGGCATTTGAACAGATCTATAAGAGCTTGCATTAGCACACATAAAAAAACTAATGGACTGAGGTTGTAGCTCAGTGGTAGAATCCTTCCCTAGCATAGGGTGCAGGATACCCTAGATTCAATTCCTAGGATTGCCCTTCAAAATGAAATAAACAAAGGAAGAAAGGATAGATAAAAGGAAGGAAGGAGGAAGGGAGGGAAGGAAGGGAGGACAATGCAATATAGCTCTATTATTAATTATTTAAATAAAATACTAGTATACTCATACACTATTCTTATTGTCTGTTTAAAGAAGCAAATTTTACCTCAATTTTTTGGGGGTAGCCTTTTTGTCATTACTATTACAGTTAAAGATATGGATAAGAACTACTGTGTTGGGGAGTTTAGGGCAATAGCCATCATTATACATATCACTTTTACATGAGTAAAGAACTTAAAGGAAAAATACACGAGGCTAAAATAAACTGTATTTTGGATCAATATTGAATTACTTGAACTTACATTGTCTGTAGAGGCTTTATGTGAAGGTAAGGCAATGTCACAAGATAGCCAGAACACAAGAAAGAAAGTAGTTACAGAGAAAGAACCAACAGAGAGAGCTAGAAAGAATAGGCAAAAATCATCTAATAGGTTATAGTGAGGAGCTACAGTTTGACCCATTTGTTGGATATAAAAGGGAAAGTTACTGAAAGATCTGATCAGGGACCAAATGTAACATGATCTTCTTAAAGCTAATAGAAGAAATATATTAGCTTAAAAATAAAAATTTGTGCAGGAATCATAAAACTTTTGACTTTTCATGGTGATGGTTAAGTGGGATAATAAGATTACAGAAAAGATGAAAAGTGTAGCAATATTAGATTATGTCTTGACTATAGAATCAACAACTCTTAATTATAATCACCACATAAAGGCCATAAGGTTAAGATATTGAACAAAGATTGCTTCTAGATATTAGTCTTAAGAAATTAGATGAACAGAAAGAAAAGAGCAATAGATGAATTGGGGGATAAAGGAACAATAAGAGTTTTCTTTTTGAATGAACAAATTTTAAGGTGTCTACGGGACAGATAAGTGACATTTGTCAGGTAAGTAGGCAGCCAAGTGGATCTACAGAGAGTGAGATGGAGGTGTAGATTATAAGTGGAGCTTTTCTGTGTCTTGGCAGCCACTCCCAAATAGTCATTTAGAGGCATTATTATTTATAAATACTTGGCCAATAGCTTAGGCTTCTTATTAACTTTCTTACATTTTAAATTAATCCATTTTTATTTCTTTACCTACTATCAAATGGCTCATGGCTTCTTGCCTCATTTTATAATTTTGCTTCTCACTCATAACTCGGAGACTTCTCCCCCTTCTTAGTCTGGATTCTCTTAGTCTGTTCTCCTGCCTAACTTTATCCTGCCTAGCTATAGGTCAGTCAAATTCTTTAGTAAACCAATCAAAGTAATATATATTCACAGTAAACAGATTATTCCACAGCAGTAATAGCTAGAGTACTTAAGCAATAGGTACTGTTAAAATCTCAGCAAAGTATCAAGCATGGTGGCACATGCCTTTAACCCCAGCACTCTAGGGGCAGAGGCAGGGGAATCTCTGTGCATTTTAGGACAGCAGGATCTACCTAGTGAGTTCCAGGACACCCAAGGCTATGAAGAGAGACCTGTCTCGACACCCCCACCAAAAAAGAGGAGAAAATCTCAGCAGAATATGAGTTGCTCCACAGACAGAGTTTGGGTATTGAGAGTCCCAGGAGTTGGACTTATTCTTGAGACCTAAATATCAAGGCACACAAAAATAGTAGTCAACCATTTAGACTCGTAAAGATGCAGGGATACATGAAGGAAACAAAAAGCATGAAGCTGGTGTGATGCAAAAGAGAACCTTTCAAGAAGGGAGTTAATGCCAAACACATTTGGCAATGGATGTGATGACTAAGTGACCAATACGAAATGCTTTGGTATCTTTGATGCATTTGGTAACACACATAGTTTCAGTGGTATCATCAACATGGAAGTCAGAGAAAAGGATTTTATAAATGAAAGAAAACCTCTAGTAAATAGTAATGGTGAATGGGGTAGAAGCGATAAGAAGTTACATTCAATATGTTCATTGTATGAGTTTCCTAATCCTTGAATTACCAGAGTGAGCTTGTTAGAATCATTTGGAAGACAGGAGCAAGTAGGGGCATGAAAAAGGAACATCAGTTGTTTAGTAAAAGTTGTAAGGAGAGGAGAATGGTGAGATTCATTATTCCTTAGAGGGATTGCTTTTAATCAGGGATCCTCACCTACTATGACAAAGGAAGGTGAAGCTTGACGGGACAGAAGTATTTAGGCAGATTTGATGTCCTTGGCTAAGTGACAAGAGAAATGCTAAGAACTTTAGAGTTGTATATATAACTTTAGAGTTGTATATATAATTCTCTCTATATATAGTTCCTTATGATACTTCTGTGAAATCAATCCTTTAAGGAATTTTATTTTTGAAGCCTGAGATAAACTCACTTGAATATAATGCAGTGGACCAAAATTACAAACCAACCCATAGCAATACTGGTACAAATATACTACCAGTTATTCAAATGCCTACTGTGAGCTTTGGAAGCACATCTTTGAGACTGATTTCTGTGTCTGTCATTGCTCTCTACATGAATCACTGTCATTTAGCTGGACTATATAAAATAATATGTGCACATGTGAAGAGAATTGGATAAATTTTCCAAAGTATATAATTTAATCAAAAGGAGGATTTATTTGTGATGAATAACAGTTGTTTCATAAACTTCAGCTCAGGCTTCAGTTTGACTGCTCATCACATTCATTGGGTGTAAATCTGTAATTTACTTTGCTTTCTAAAGGGAGAACTAATTTGTGTATAAATGACATTTTCCCCAGGGGCCTATGCTTTGGGATTCCCCTCTGTGTCAGGCTTGGCCTGATAGGGTAGAACAGAGCTAGGTGGGGGAAAGTAAACTGAATGCTGGGAGAAAGGAAGAGTCAGAGAGAAACCATGGAGCTGCCACCATAGACAGACATGCCAGAACCTTGCTGGTAGGCCATGAGCCTCATGGTAAAATATAAAATAGTGGAAATGGATTCAATTAAGATGTAAAAGTTAGCCAACAAGAATTTAGAGATAATAGGCAAGCAGTGATTTAATTCATAGAGTATCTGTGTGGTTATTTCAAGAGTCTGGGTGACCGTGGAAACGAACAAGTGATCTCCTACTATAAATTGGCACTCCAACATGGTTGGCTATATCCACTTAAAACCTGAGAGGGCTTGGAAAGGAATTTTAGACACTAAAAAAAAGGTTAGCCATATTTTTTTTCTGAATGGGCTTTGCTTGCTGGCAGCATGCTGTGACTTCTTTAAGAGAGGTCTTACTGATTCAGCAACATCAGAAAAAGAACCATGCCACTCAAAATGGTGGCATCCTGGGCCTTGCTTTCAGGACAAACTCTGACGAGGTCTGGCTATGGAGCATTTAAACGGGTTTTGTGAGCAGAGTGCTGCAACTTGCTTAATGTCAACATAGACCCTCTGTGTGCCTAAAAATGGGGCAATGTGCATGGTTCTCAGAAGTAGCAAACATGTCCCCACTATATTCGACTGCATGAAGCAAGCAGGCAGGACTGTGGAGTTGGTCTTAGCGATGCCTACTGAGCATTAAAAAAATATCTCCTGGTCAAAAGATAATTAGAGATACACAATAAAGACAAATTCAGACATAAAAGACCTCTAAATGGGTCACAGTGTCTTTTAAAAAAATTTATGTAGGCTTGAGAGAGAGAAGATAAAGAGTATAGAGAGTCATAAAAGGAAGTAAGGAGTAAAGATAATAAAATAAATGCTAAAAAGTAATAGAGTAAAAAAATAATAAGCCACATAAAAATGGAAAAGGCACAGAGTCTGTATTATGAATACTATTATGTTTTCTTTGAATTTTTTGTCTGTGAATGTGCTAAGTACAGAGAGACATTTTATTATATGGGCTGCTAAGCTAAACCAGTATAGATATTTTAAAGGTTTCTTGACTTCAAAATATGGGTCTAAATATATATTGCATTGGAAAAGAGGTTCTTCTTTTGTTTCCACAGAGAGTGAGAACCTGTGGAATCCTTCTAGACTAGAGTAGTTTGATGGATCAAGACCCCCTGAAAGGTTACCTTGAACACCCCCAAAAAGGAAATACTTTACCCAACAAAAAGTAGGAAGCAGTTTGAAGAGAACTATGCCCATACTCTCAAACATTGTCTATAAATGTTTGTTTACATTTAAAGGGGGATATGCTATAGAGATTTGC
>LOJH01009602.1:4338-17805 GCA_001685095.1 Ellobius talpinus
GGAAGAGCAGGCAATGCTCTTAACCACTGAGCCATCTCTCCAGCCCCCAAACTTTTACATCTCTCCAGCCCCCAAACTTTTAATTCTTTAAATTTACTTTTATTTATTTTTTATATGTGTATGTTTCTCTCCCTGTCTCCCCCCATCCCCATTTGTGTGTGTGCGTTCAGAAGATAACTTGGGAGAGTTTATTCTCCTTTCACCATGTGGATTCAGAAGATTGAACTCAGGTCATCATGCTTGAGGACAAGCGTCTTTAACATCAAGGTCATCTAACTGCCCCTTCCTTTTTATTTTTAATTATGCGTTTATGTGTATCTGTGTGTGGGTATATGCACAAGAGTTCAGTGCCCATGGAAGCCAGAAGAGGGCATCAGACCTCCTGAAACTAGAGGAGAACCAGGTTATTGTGAGTCAGTTGATGTGAGTGCTAGGAACAAAACTCAGGTCTTGTTCCCTCTGCATGAGCAGTACATGCTCTTAACTGCTCATGCAGAGGGAACAAGAACAAACACTGCCCCCTAAAATGTTTTTTTTATTATCATCATTTATTTATTTGTTTCTTTGTTTGTTTGTTTATTATGGCAACATTCTGTCTGTGTGCATGCCCACAGGCCAGCAAAGGGCACCAGACCCCCATCACAGATGGTTGTGAGCCACCATGTGGCCGCTGGGAACTGAACTCAGGACCCCTGGAAGAGCAGGCAATGCTCTCAACCTCTGAGCCATCTCTCCAGCCCCCCTAAAATGGTTTTTATGTAGAATGTTTTTTTCTCACTGCAACATGTAGATACAAGCCACATATGTCTTGTCAGTGGGGACATGTTTTAAGAAAAGCATCACAGGTAAGTTTGTCTTCATTGGTGTGAATGTCAGTAGAATGCACTCCGTAAGATGATGTCACTGGGCACACACTTGTATAGGCTCTCCATTGTCTGTATTCCATCAGTGCACTTGAAGTGCCGTCATGTGGTGCATGATTGTGTTTCTGAATAAAGAAGAATAAACACTTAAAGAAGTAACTGTAAGGATTCAGAGTATAGCCCATTTGGTAAAGAACATGTCTGTCATGTGTGAAGCCTGGGGTTCTCTCCCAGGCACATGGTGCACAATTGTAATTCCAGCACTCAGGAGGTGGAAACGGAATTTAAAGTCAGCCAGGTTACATGGGTTACATGACAGGAAAGGGGGAGATAGAGATATGGGGTGAGGAGTGTGTATCATCCACCTTCATAATGAGAAAGCCTTAAGATTAAAATTTTAGAAAATAAAAGATAGGATTATCTATAACTTTAGGCAGCGAGAGCTTAAATTGGAGCTCATTAAGCACTTGGACCTATCAATTTTTGACACGGCATTGTGTTTAAGAGCTTTTTTTTCCTTCCTGAAACAAGGTCTCTGTGTAGACTTAATTGTCCTGAAACTCACTCTGTAGACCAGGCTGGCCTCCGCCTCCCGAGTGCTGGGATTAAAGGTGTGTACTACCACTGCCTGGCGTGTTTAAGAGCTTTTAATAAATCTTTCTGCTGAGAAGACTGATGTCATTAACCTAGGAAATTAGATTAAGATCATTGTCATACTAGTTGTAAAAACTTAGGAGACTCACTCACTCCCTGGCCATCTTGGCAGCTGCTCTTGGTTGAGGTCTGTCCTGCACCTAAGGCAGGAAGATGGTAGCCCCAAAGATGAAAACCTCTGGAGTCAATCAGTTCTAGGCTTCAATTTGCTACGAAAACTTGGAAAGTGCATGCTGGTACAAATAGACTCTGAAGCTGATCAGACAGGGCAAAGCGAAGTTGATTATCCTTGCCGTCAACTGCCCAGCTTTGAGGAGATCTGAAATAGAGAACGCTGTACCATGTTAGCCAAAACTGGTGTCTGTCACTCCAGTGGCAATGGCATTGAATTGAGCATAGCATGTGGGAAATACTACAGAGTATGCACGCAATTTATCATCTACCAAGGTGATTCTGATTGTAGAAACATGCCCAGACAGACTGGTGAAAAGTCAACCAGAAAAGCTTTTCTTTAATGAAATTTTGCCAGAGCTCATTAAAAACAAAACAAAAGGCTGGGCGGTGGGGACCACATGCCTTTAAGTCCAGCACTTGGAAGGCAGAGAATTTTATGTTTGTGACAAATAAAAACCAAAAGCAGGGGCTGGAGAGATGGCTCAGTGGTTAAGAGCACTGGCTGCGCTTCCAGAGGCCCTGAGTTCAACCCCAGCACCCACATAGTGCCTCACACCATCTGTAATGAGATCTGGTACCCTCTTCTGGCATGCAGAGAGAATGCTGTATACATAATAAATAAAGTTTTAAAAAGAAAAAAACGCAAAAGGAAAAAAGTGTAGGTGGGAGCTAGTGCAATGGCTCAATATGAAATACTTGCCTAACCCCGAGGGCCTGATGTGAGTTCAGACCTCAGCACCCAAGAGCCATACTTGGGTCTTTGTGCTGTGACCTGTGCACTGTGGGCAGTGACAAGAAAGTCACTGGGGCTCCAGGTTCAGTTGCAAGCTCCTGTCTCAGCGGATAAGGTGGAGCATGTAGAGCAGAGTGCCTGCCATTTACCTGGGGCCTCTGCACACACGGGATGCACACTTGCACCATGTTTGTACATATGCCAAAAGAAGGGAAAATCATGGCAATTTTTTCTTTAAATTTTTTGGTAATTGACATGATTAATATATTCCCTTCAGAATTATCGAATAATCCATTTCTGAAATTCCTCTAAATTTCCTCTGCCTTAATAATAATACAATTTTGCGTCTGTTGATCAGTAATGATGTTCCCAGTCACTGTGATAAATGCTCTGTTTAATACCTTCAAGTCCTACAATGATCTGATATATAAGTGAGGCACATAAGTGGCTTGGAGGGAGTTTATCACTGACCTGCCATCTATCTCAGGGGACTGAGCCCATTCGGAACCAGATCTTTTACAGTTAGTGACGTTGAGGCTAGAACTCAAGCCTTGAGCTCTCTACACTGATTGACATTCATAGATCCAGATCTGTGTGTGTGTGTGTGTGTGTGTGTGTGTGTATGTCTGTGTAGGTGTGTGCACATGTTTGTGTTGATGTTTGGCTAGAGGTCAATGTAGGACGTCCTCCTCTGTTGCTCTTTACTTTTTTTTTGAGATTTGATCTCTCGCTGAGTTTGGAGCTTGCTGATAGTCAGATGGGCTGGCTAGCAAGCCCTCGGTACCCTTTTCCCTCCACACACCCCCACACCTCCTTCCTCCAGCCAAGAGGCTCTAGACCCACCACACCCGGCCTAAATCTCAGACTGTGTAGTGTGTACACATGCTCGTGGAGGCCTAAGGTTGATGTCGGAATCTTCCTTGATCTCTGTCTACTTTATTCATGAAGTACCATCTCAGTCAAGTCAGAGGTCAGAGATAGCTAGTGTCTAGTCTCTTTAGCCAGTTGGGGTCAAGGATCCCTGTGTCCACCTTTCACTTTGGGAGCTAGAGTTACAGGTAGTTCAGCATATCTATGGGAACTCTCTGGTTTGGGATTCAGGTCCTGAAACCACTAATCCACCTCTCCACCCCCAGGTCCATTCATAGAGCTCAGTTCTTTCAGGTCCATCACTTTCCCATTGAGCACACAGACAGATTCTTATGTACCTCATGTATGTATTTTGAATGAGGGAAGACACTTCATGAGGTGTAGTCCTTTTTTGGGGTGGTGGTGTTTGTTTCTCAGGTGTTTTGTTTGTTTTTAGTTTTTGTGACAGTCTCATATAGCCCAAACTGGCCTCAAACTTGTGTATGTAAAGCTGACTCCCCCTCCCAAGTACTGGTCTAACAGGTGTGTCCCACCACTGCCAGCATTATGCAATGCACTCTTGAAGCCTTGCTCGAGGAGTTGGTAATCTGCCTTGTTTTTTCAGTTAGTGACCATCTCCAATGAAGTTTCCAGTTCCCTTAGATGTGAAGGAACCTCACGAGAGTTGGCAGGAAAGGAAGATGTCTCCTCCTGTTTGAGCTTTATTGTCTTTAAGAAGAGAGAAAAGCCAGGTGGTCCTACACATCCTCAATCTCAGCACTGGGAGCCAGAGGCAGCGAGTTCAAGGCCAGCCTGGTCCACTTGGCTAATTCCAGGTCAATCAGGAATACAGTGTGACCCTGTTTTAAAAATAAGTTGGGCCTAGAGAGATGGGTCAGCAGTTAAGAGCACTTGCTGCTCTTTCAGAGGACCCAAGTTCAGTTCTCAGCATCCATATGGCGGGTCACAACCATCTGTGTAGCTCCAGTTCCAGGGGAGCCAATAGTCTCTTCTAGCTTCTCTGGATACTGCATGTATGTAGTATACTTTCACACTGTCTTAGTTTGTATTTTTATTGCTGTGAAGAGACACCATGACATAGCAACTCTTAGGAAGAAAACATTTACTCAAGGGGGCTCACCTACAGTTTCAGAGATTCAGTCCATCCTGGCAAGGGAACATGGCAGCATTCAGGCAGAGTTGGTGCTGGAGTTGAGACTACTACATCTTATAGGCAACAGGAAATTAACTGACACACTGGGCAGTATCCTGAGTACATGCAGCCTCAAAGCCCGCCCCTACAGTGACACACTTCCTCCAACAAGGCTATACCCACTCCAACAAAGCCACACCTCCTAATAGTGCCCCTCTCTATGGGATTATGGGGGCCAATTACATTCAAACTACCATACACACACAGGCAACACACACATAAAAATAAAATCTTCCCAAAAAGGAAAAAGAAGGAGATAGATGCTTCACCACTGCTGAATCTGGAATGATTCCTACAAGGCCTTGACCTTAGTAAATCCCCCATCGTGGTGACCATGTTTCTAGACCAGTAACAGTGTAAATGTGCTCTCTCTTGTGGTTTCCCAATCTTTGAGACTTCTGAAGACCCAGGTTGGGATTTTCAGCAGGCTGCTGCAGTAGAGTTGCCCGAGGTCTGGGTGGTTCTTTGCCAAGCCCTCAGAGCATGGCTCTGAATGCTAAAGTCATGTTTCTGTTACGTGTCCGTGTTTGCAAGTGACCACTCTACTCACTAATACTGAAAGTTGTTTGTTCCAAGGAGTGAGAGCTCAGAAATCCAAGTAATTAGAGACTGTTTAGATAAAACAAGAGAGAAGGAGCTTCAGCATGTGGCCTTCACGTTACACAGTTGAACTTGCTGGGTAGATGTTAGTTGGTGAGCGCTGTTGTGTCTAATGCTTTCCCCTCGCTGATTTCACAACAGAGAAGAAGACACAGAAAATGAAAAGGAAAAGAAAGTTTGGTACTACAGTACAAAGGTCCAGCTTGCAGAATTAATAGACTGTCTAGACAAAGACTACTGGGAAGCAGAACTGTGCAAAATTCTAGAAGAGACGCGAGAAGAAATGCACCAGCACATGGACATAACGGAAGACCTGACCAACAAAGCCCGGGGCAGCAACAAGTCCTTTCTAGCGGCAGCTAATGGTGAGGGGGCCTTCTTGCTTGATTTTTGTTGTTAAATTTGAGATAAGCTCTTATGTAAAATATTCTGAAACTTGAAAACATGTGAAGATGTCCAACTTACATGTGCTTTGCTTTGACTCGATAATGTTTTTGTTTTTTTTTCTACAGTGTTCCTATCCATGCTAATGCAATTTAGGATGCTGTACATTTTAGTGTTTTGTTTCTTGCCTTGGTCGCTGATTGTACCCCCTATCCCCACAAATCAATTGTTTCTTGTTTGTAACTCAGTCTGGGTTCAATTCATTATATAGCCCAGGTTGGACTTGAACTCATGATCTTCCTGCTTCAGCTGTCAGAATATTGGAACTGTGGGGGGTGTTCCACCTTTCCTATCATTTGTATCCTCCTCACTCTATTCCTTCCACACTGCAGACAACTTTATAGAACATTTTATTTATTTCAGCCATGTGACTCTCACCCGCACACAGAATCAAATGGACACACTTCCTGTTTCTGTGTCCTCAGCTCTCAGTATATAATTTTTTAGACAACTATCCTGAGTTTCCCCAGAAGGTGTTTCTGTCTTGTTTTATCTTCTTAATGCTAGGGATCATAGGCTAGAAACATACTGTATTACTGAGGTCCACTCTCAGTCCCTTGCAAAGATTTTCTAGTTGTGGAAAATGGTCTCAATAACTATAGTTTAAGAAATAAGAGCGAAAGGAAGGTGGAGAACACGGAAGGAAGGAGATGTTTGTAAACAAGGACTGCGGACCCCAAAGGAGCATTTGTTCGTGTTTGTAAACTTTGCACTGCCGTGGGGAGCTTGTTTCCCAGGAGAATTTGGTTTAGTAATTCTGAAACTGCTTTGCCATGGCCGTCCTTAACCAACCACTGGGTTCTCTGTGAAGAACGTAGCCAGTTTCTCACTGAGAAATTACAAAATAAGCATGGAAGTAGTGGTACAGTGAACCAAAGACACGCCCACCTATATATGGGTAGGTACAAGATCATATGTATATTAGGTGCCGACATTTCCTGTTGTTATAGGACCCAGATTGTATGGTTTCTAAACATTTTCTAATAAAAAAACTAAGATTTGGGTATAGTGACACACACCTTAATTCCAGCACTTGGGATACAGAGGCAAGTAAATCTTTGTGAATTCAAGACCATCCTGGTCTACAGAGTGAGTTCCATGACTATCAGAACTGCATAGTGAGACTCTGTCTCTTAGGGGAAAAAAAAGAAACAAGATTCCTAAGACAGATGGTCAGTTATACAGCATGGGCAGGAAGAATAGAGGACACCTGGAAAAATTTGAATGTTGGAAGTTAATGATATTTAGAGAGTGGAGTGATGGCACATGCTTACAATTCTAGCATTTAGTGGGTAAAGGTGGGAGGAGGTCAGCCCAGGGGCTGGAGCCCTTAGGAGTGCCTGTTGTTGTTGCAGAGGACCCAGGTTCAATTCCAGAATCCTCATGGTGGTTCACAGTCATTCACAACTGCAGTTCTGACGCCTTCTTCTGACCTCTGAGGGCACCAAGTGCACGTGGTATACATACATGCAGGCAAAACACAGACACACATAAAGCAAAATGAATAAATTTTTGTTGTTGCTGTTTTTTCGAGACAGGCTTTCTCTGTGTATCCCTGGCTGTCCTGAACATGCTCTATAGATGAAACTGGCCTCAAATTTAGCGATCCACCTGCCTCTGCCTCCCAAAGGCATGCACCATCACCTCTAAAATGAATTTAAAAAAAAAGTTCAAGCCAACCTCAGACGTACTGAATTTGAGTCCAGTCTGAGCATCATAACATTTGCCTCAAGCAACCAAACAGACAAACTTAACAAGAAAAGGTACTTAACTTGGTGGATATGATAGCATATTGTAGCTACTCAGGATGCTGAGGCAGCAGGATTGTAAATCTCAGATAGCCCGGGACTCATAATAATTCATCTCAGAGGATGCATTTACCATAACACAATGAGTCTGTCTAGTGTCCATGTGTCCACACTGATTTTCCTTATGCTGGTGCTGTGCCATGGTGTCACCCTCACCGAGTTAGAAGAGGATATGCCCATTGAGAAAGTGTTTCCATATGGGCTTTTCTGCTCGTTTTACACTGGATCCAGGAAGCCTGCTTAGGCTCAGGGAGCCGTCACCTCAGCTCTACACTGGCTTCCAGGTCTGTTTTCATCTGCACTGTTGTATAGACTGAGTCTGTCCCATGACAGGGCATGTGACAGTGATGTACATCAAGTCTTACTTTTTTGTTTGGTGTTTGTTGTTGTTGTTTGTTTTGTTTTGGTTTTGTTTTTCGAGACAGGATGTCTCTGTAGCTTTGGAGCCTGTCCTAGAACTAGCTCTTGTTGTAGACTTTGTTTTTTGTTTGTTTGTTTTAAAACAGTTTATTTAACTTTATTTTATGTGCATTGGTGCGAAGGTGTCAGATCCTGAGGAACTCTTCTGAGCTAGGAATTGAACCTGATCTTCTGGAAGAGCCGCCAGAGCTCCTAACCACTGAGCCATCTCTCCAGCCCTCCAGGCCTCAGTTTTAAGAGTCAGACTGTTTCCTCTGAGGCCGAATATTGCCATGTAGTACAGGTACACCTGGGTTAGAGGTGTGCTTCACTGTCTTCTGCCTTTGCCATCTCATCTTTACAAAGAAAGTTAATTTTATAGGTAGAATTCTAGGATTTATTTTCTAAAAATGAGGTGTACTGCTCTAATTGAGCTTTGTAAACGTGGGTTGTTTTATTTTGTTCCCCCACACTTTTCTTTCTTTCTTTCTTTTTTTTTCTCCAAAGGCTGGGTCTCATTGTGTAGCCCTGGCTGTCCTGGAACTCGGTGTATAGATCAAGCTACCCTCAAACTCTTAAGAGATTCACTTACCTCTCCCCTCCTGAGTCCAGAAATTAAAGGTGTGCACCACCATATGTAACCTTAAAGATCTTTTTAAAAATATTTATGTGTGGGTGTCCCAGGAGATCAGAGTAGAGCTAGAGGTACAGGCAGGTCTGAGCCTCTTGATTGATATGAGTGCTAGGACCTGAACTTGGGTCCTCTGCAAGAGCAGCAAGTGCTTTTAACCATTGAGCTGTATCTCTCCAGCCCTTGATTGTTTGAGACACAGTCTCCCTGAGCCTGGTACTCGTTGATTTCCTAGGCTGAGTAGCCAACGAGCTGCAGGGATTTCCTTCACAGCCTCAAAGTGAGCTATTGCACCCAGCTTTATGTGGAGGCTGGGGATTCAAGCTCAGGTCTTCTAACTGGTTTAAAGACTTAAAAATATTAAATATTAAACTTTTTTTTGAATCAAGTTCTCACTATGTAGCTCTGGCTATCCTAACCTGGAACATGCTGTATAGATCAAGCTGGCTTTCTACTCGATCTACCTGCATTTGAACCCTGAGTGCTTGGATTAAAGGTGTGCACCACCAAGCCTAACAAACATTAAAATTCCTAAGTGTCATTTGTTAGTAAATTTGATTACGAGAAAAAAACAATTACATCTATTTTTCATTATAGAAGAGATTTTGGACTCATTAAGAATCAAAAGAGGGGAAGATATTGACTGTGATCAGAGCCCGGAAGAAACAGAAAAAGACAAGAATGAGGTCGAGAGTGACAATTCCAGAGATGCCGAGAAGAGCAGGGAGGACTCGGAAGACCAGTCCCTGGAGAAGGACAATGATGACAAAGCTTTGGGTGAAGAGCCTGGGCAAGGAAAGCCTGAGGGTAAAAGAATTACTTGGTTTAAAAGAAATATTTTATTAATGCTATTTGTTTGAAACCTCCAATTTTACTTGGAAAATGGAAATGGAAAGTTTTATTTTTGATAGCTATTTTTGATTTCTAAAGATATTTAAGAGAGTCTCTCCTTTGTGACATTACAACCATTGGAATGAGTTTTATATACTGATGGATTTTCTCTAATGTTATACGTATATTCCCTAAGAAGTTGGCATCCCTTGAAATTTGTTGATGAAAAATAACTAATTTTATACCAGAATATACTTTGGTATGTGATTAACAAAATGTGTTCTTAAAAAATTAACTCTAAAACCTCCTTAATATTTTAATATCTTTGTCTTTGGATGGCTCATTGCAAAGCTGTCCCAGAGTCTGAATTGCTTTAAAACGGCCATCAAAGAGAAGCAGTTTTTTTGGTGATTGATGATTTTTCATAGTTGACTGAATGTGGCCACTTGTCCCAAAGCAATTTTAAAGCATATCTTTAAAGTTTTGTTGTGCGTTTTGCTGTAGAGCCAACAGAAGTTGGGGATAGAGGTAACTCTGTGCCAGCAAATCTTGGTGACAACACAGCTAATGCTTCTTCAGAAGAGACTAGTCCCTGTGAAGGGAGGAGCCCCGAGGGCTGTCTCTCAGAAATCCATGATAGCAGCAACATGACAGAGAAGAAGGTGACATCTGAGCTCCCCCCGGATGTGCCAGGTACAGAGGGCAGTGTACCAATGCCTCTGTAATGGGGGGAACCCTTCCCTTTGCAGTAAAAGCTGCATGTCACCTAGAACCTGAAAGTCTGCATTCATCCATGCCGCTTGCTCACAGTGCCATTCCTGATTGCTAAACTGTCACCTAACATTGATGTTTGGCAGATGGTCTTGCAGTTAGTGCCTGGAACTCCCTCTTAGTCCTCATGCTTGTATTTCTTAGATGGAATTGTATGCCTGGTCACCAGAAAATCCTGGCCGAGATTTGATTTGAGTTACTCACATAGTAATGTCTGTTTCCTTGTTGAGTGACATGGCCCTTCTGGCTCTGTATATACTAACACATTAATTTTCTGTTTGCATGTGCTCATGTAGTGCTACATGTCAGATCATAATATTACCAGAGAATCCATTATCACCAACATTTCTGCAAGGTGCATTGATATGTTAACCAGTAATTCTGACTTTAACCTTTTTAACATGGAAACTTCATTGGAGTAAGTTATCATACTGAGAATGTATAATTATGACCTTTTTGCTTTTCAAGAAATCCAAAGGTGTTTTTATTACAGCGTGTGTGTGTGCGCGCGTGTGTATATGTATATATACTCACATATATAAGTCAGATGATTAAAATCAAAAAGTAAGCATCAATAATATCACCAAAAAAAAAGTCATAGTTGGAGGAAATCCTTAGAGGTCCTTTTCTGTGACAATGAAAGTATTGCTGTGTGTTGGTTGTGCTGGGATGTGCCAGCTGTGTTGCCACACTGCTGTTTAAAAGGTGTGCGTTCTAGGTCTTCTGCCCATAAGTCGGTGCCATCCACCCCTTTAAGAGCCTCCAGATTTCTGATTGGATTATGAAGAATTTAGGCAGCTAGCTGAAAACCCCAATGAAAGCTTAGGTTGCGTACAGGCTCCACGTGAACCCCAGCTGTCAGCAGAGCATCTGACACAGTTGATAGTAAGGGGACTGGGCTCATTAAGATGTGGGAAATCTGGAACCTATACGCCAGTGAAGCAGAGAGAGCTGCCTGGGTGTGGTGTACAGTCTGCAGGCAGGCAGGCACTCAGGGCTAGTCGGGGTTAATGAAGTGAGACCCTGCATCAAAACACAAAAAGTAAAAACAAACAAACAAACAAAAAAACATTTAGACTCAGACTCAGAACACTACAGGTTTGGCAGTTGAAAAACTTAATATTCCTGCAGTATTTGGGGCACTGAACTGGGAAGCCAGTAGGGATCAGGCTTGCTGAAATGTGACATCATAAAAGTAGAAACTAGAAGGGAATATTCTGATTGACTATTAAGAACTTTCTTAAAATTAGAACTGTTTAGAAAATAGAGCTGTCAGTGAGAAAGGTGGCGTTTCCCAGGAGTGTGTCCTCAGGGGCTGAAGGAACACAGTTTATAACTTGTTTCAACAGCTAAGTACTTCTAAGTTTTAGTCAGTTTTATTCTCATTTCCACATATTCAGGCTTAAAAGTTTTAAATATTGAGTACTATTGCTGAAATAATGTGGGAAAAACAATTTCCATGCTTGTTACTTTTTTTAAAAAAATTTATTTTAAAGCTTTATTATGTATGTATAGTGTTCTGTCTGCAAGTATGCCTGCAGGCCAGAAGAGGGCGCCAGATTTCATTACAGATGGTTGTGAGCATCATGTGGTTGCTGGGAATTGAACTCAGGACCTCTGGAAGAATAGCCAGTGCTCTTCACCTCTGAGCCATCTCTCCAGCCCACTTGTTACTTTTTAATTATAATCTTTGTCCCTATAGATTGATCAGTACTTAATGTAAATCTTAGATGTACTAGGGCTTCAGGTTTGATATAACTGATATGTTTTTAAACCAAATTTGGTTGATTCTAGTCTTTGTGTGCTGTTTTAGATTATTTTACATTTATTTATTTATTTTGTGTGGGCAAATGTGGATGAACATGTGCACATGCATGCACGTGCCCATGTAATGGCAGATATGCAGATCCAAGGACAACTTGCTAGAGACAGTTTCTCCTTCCTGGGGATTGAACACAGTTTGTCAGGCTTGGCAGCAAACACCTTTACCTTTTGAGCCATCTTGTCAGCCTTTATTTTGTACTTGTATCAAGTAGTTGATATTACAATAAGTTTCAGACTCAGTAGTCTGGTGGGAATACATGGCCAAAGTAGAGTGAAGTCCTCGATGACTGCGTCCTGCTGGGCAGCAGTAGACCTAGGAATGCCGCTCTGGCCTCCAGGGAGGGTGCGCTGCTGTCTCCTGTGCCTTCTGCTTCTCTTTGTTCTTTCTTGTCCAGCAAGTAATTGTGTTACTGTTCTTGGGAGGGTGCTGTGTGCTTTGTGAAGCCCCCAACCAATCCCTGTTGTCACTGTTGATGCCCCCTCTGGTCAGTGGATGAGGTGGTGAGATGGCTCAGTGTGTGTAAAAGCACTTACCAGGAACGTATGGTAGAAAGAAATAACCAGCTCCTGAAAGTTGTCATCTGAACTCAACATGTATCCTGCGCTATATACGTGCCTGCCCCCTCCCCACTAATAATAAAGTTTGCCAGTGGTAGTCACCTTGAGCTGGAGAGATAGTTCAGGCATTGAAAGGACATGAGTTCTTGGCCCAGAATCTTTTAAGTCAGGCATGATAACAGATAATCTCAGTGCTGGGAAGACTGGCCAGGGAGTCTAGCCTACTCACAGAGTCCCAGACCAGTGAGAAACTAGTTCAGAGATCATGTTGGCGGCCGAGGATGGTTCCATAGCTCTTGCTGGGCAAAGCTGATCATGTGAGTTCATTCTCCAGAACTGAAGTAAAATAAGGAGAGAACTGACTCCATGCAGTTATTCTCTGGTCTCTGCGCTCAGCTATCACACGCTTTTATCTGACTAATTAGCCTCTGATCTTTCTTATTTCTTTGCTTTCTTTTCTTTGTTTTTTTCATCTCTGATGGCCCAGCTTCTGAAAGTCAAGGCTGTGATGCTGTCCTGTGCTTGCTGTCAGCATTTCAGTTTCCCTCTGCATGACTGCAGTTAATCTCATTTTAGGTGGTGATGGGAGTGGGACTCAGGGCCTGTGGTCAAGAGACAAGCACTGAGTTATATCCCCAGTGTGAGTTTGACATTGATAAATGTCTGATTTGTGCTTGATGAGAACACACACATTTGTTGTTGGGTACAACATAAGACAGTTAAGTCAAAATTTTAAATTGTATTGTTCTAAAGCAAGTCTCTTTCCTCCTCCATTGTAAGATGTTTAAAATTATTTGCAGCTGTTTGCTATGAGAGTGCCTTTCTGACTTGTTTGTGGTACCAGGAATCAAACCCCATAGCTTATCATGCTAGGCAAGTGCTCAGCTACCCTCAGCCTCTCAAGTTTTTTCAGTTCATTTTTACCAGGAGCATCCAAATTTTATATTTTCTTTTGAATGAGTATCTTAATTATTTTGAAATGTGCATTATGTTTAATAATATTTCCAAGCTCTACTACCTTCGGATTGGCATTTATTTTCTATAGTAGAAAAGTTTGTTGTTGTTTTTTTCAAGTTTTTTAGGTTTTCTTTTTTTTTCTTTTCTTTTTTTTTTTT
>LOJH01009603.1:3748-14043 GCA_001685095.1 Ellobius talpinus
ATGCAGTCTATATGACATTTTGTTACAATAGAAAGACTAGACTAATTCTGGGTGCCTGAGCAAAGGTAAGCAATTCTGGGGCAAAATTTCACAGAAAACACTCTACATTTTGACATCCTACGCTTAAAATGCCTTCTTCTTATTAGTAAGTGGGTGCTCACTTCCACCCTTTTCTAGCTCTTTCTGTGGTTTCCCTCTGCCCCTCCTCCTTTCTGCTCCCTTCCCTCCCTTTCTCTTTCCTCACTCCCCCCCCACCGACCTCTTGCTCCATTCCTGCCTATTCTCCAATTCCTGAGCTCTGCTCCTTGGGTCTTTTCTCAAACTGATAGTCACAAATTTTGAGAAGTGAGGGAAGAGAAACTGTCTCTATACTAAGCAACTAGCTCAGCCGATGGCACTGTTCATTCATCCATCCACTCATTCATTCAGTATTATACGCACATTTATTACACACTATGAATTTGCTCGGCCTGTCATTTCAAAGTACTGCAAGCAGAAGGGTGGAGATTAACATGACATTATCATCTCAAGGGCCAGATTCAGAACTCTTTTCTGTGATGTGATAATCCACAAGAGTGAATGAACACTTCTTGGTAAGTGCTGAATAAACTGAAGTGCCAGCTTCAGTATGGACAGTACAGCTGTTCCTCAACGAGACCTCTGCATGTTAAAAACATAAAGAAATATATGTTCCTATGTACATGCATTGGGTTCAGGCTCCAAACTTAAATAATCATGCATCCTTGAGTCAGGATTTCAAAGTATAAGCAAGGCTCTTGCCAACATGACTGATGACTGTCACTAGGGAACTACTGAGAAATTGTGTGGGATAGGAAACTCTTCCTCATTTTTCAGGACTGTCATGGGAACGGCGGGCCATCTGTCATTCGCAGCCTCCACCATGAGCTACTAGTTTACCTTAATTCCAACAACAACCAAAAACACCCCCAACATTTCCAAACACCTTAAGAGGGAATGCCCCCACTGAGGACCACTGAACTCATACATGGTAACCGTGGTCTGCATCTCCTCTGTAACATTCCTAGCACATGCTGAATGCACATTTGTTAAGTGAAGGAAAGTGTAGACGTATTGATTAACTATCAGCTATGGGCAACTTTTACAGGCAGAGAATATTTCATAAGATACCCTGAGAACAAGCTTTTATGAATTCTTAGAATACTTGGTCTCTTCCTCAAGGTAAGTGGGGAGCTGCTACTGAGTCATAACCCTATACCTGCACTTTAGGGGACTTTTTTTTATCTCTTATTTATTCTTCTCAGTCATCTTGGCAAAAGCCCTAGGGTAGTCACAGGTCACCTTATAACCACTTCCCCATCTTCCGCGTTGTCCCCTCTAGTTAGAAATGACAGTCATCTCTCCCGATTCCAACCATCCTACAAACAGCTCTCGGCTGCTGCCTTTTGCACAGCAACTCCAGCTCTTTAGCGATAAATTCTTCTGACAAGACCTAGCCTCTGCTCTCCACCTCGCCTTGCCATGCTGGCCCTCCTCTCCTTTGCAGCAAAACCTTCCTCATCCTCCTTTTCACCATGTGTGAATTCTTTCTCAATTAGATCAGCTAATGTTGCTCACATAGTTCTCAAGATTCACTGTTGCCTCACCCAAGGTGTTCTTAAAAGTCCCGAGAGCAGGTCTCACCCCGACCAATAGAACTGGAAACTCCACTAGGTAGGTCTCAGGTATTCAAATACTTCCAAGCTCCCCTGAATTTCCATCGCCACTCCTGCCTGAGAACTGCTATTCCGGGACCCACCCAACACCTGAATCTTATTAAGCTTGCTCTCTTCCTGGTGGGCTTGCTATTAATGCTTTTCTGACTTGGCTTTTCTTAAACCCACTAGGTGAGACATGAACCGCTCAATGTGCTCAGCCTGACAGACTGAGGATCCTGTTCAAATGCAGATTTGGGCTGAAATGGGAACCTGAGATTCTGTATTGTTTACCAATTCTCACTGTTCCATAATAGAAGCCTGTACTTACCACTCTTTCTGTATGAACCAACATGTGAATTTCCCTCATGCTAAGAAAACCAAGGCAGGGAGAAAGGGGGAGCTTTCCTCATAATTTGTTCTCCAAGGAGTTGTTTTAAAGCATTGCTAAGGTTTATGGGTCTTATGCAAGTATTATTTTTCAACAGAGCCATTTCTTAATAAATAAATGAGTTGATTAAAATTAGATTACAGTAAATCAAGACCACAATGAGATCGTACTTTACACTCATGAGGATGTTTATAATAAAAAGCAATGAGCCAGCCCTATGGCACAGGCCTGTAATCCTAGCTATGCAGGAGGCTGAGACCAGGAGGGTCACAAGTTCAAACCCAACCTGCATAAAGAATGAATTCAAGATTACCTGAGCAAATAAGCAAGGGTCTACATCAAAATTAAAAGAAAAAAAAGGTCAGAGCATATAGCTTATTTGCCTAGCATTTCTGAGGTCCTAAGGTTTAATTTCCAGTACCAAAAAAAAAAAAAAAGGAAAACTGTTGAGGCATGTGAAGCTTCCTCTACTCCCCTGTTCTCCTAGAGAGGCTTTCCCGACTTGAAAAGAGCCTGCAATTACTCGTCCCTGCGACTTCACTAGTCAGATCGCTAGTGACTTTGCTTCAAAGGCCTTTGAAGGAGCGGGGCTTTGCTCTGGCCTCAGGTCTGGAAAGTTTAGGGGAAGCTTTTGGTGGAATCGGTTTCCCCTCTTCCCGCGGTGAAGAGAAGAGCCCCTCCCCCTTTGCGGAGTCAGCAGCTGACTTTCCTCCTGTTTGCTTTGTACCTCTCAAGCAAACCTGCCAGGTTCTGAGCTTTCAGACAGGTGAGGGCCTCAACAATACTCGACAATTTTTCCTTTTTCAAATAAATGCAAGTTGTTGCAGACAATATAAACCGAGCTTTTGTGAAGGATGGCAGCCAAAGTGGACCCGGGAGAGCTGGAGATGCTTTTTGAGACAACGGCAAATTAGACGCAGACCAGACATGGAGGGTCAAAGTTAGTACCCTCAACTGATTTTTGACAGTCTTAAAAAACGATGATTCCCGTGTCCTGAGAGAACAGAAAATGGATTGGCGTCTCTCAAGCTTGCTTTCTTCTAATTTAAAAGGAAAATTTGAGAATAAATGTCAAAGAGAAGTATATTAACAGGGGGAAAACTCATAAAATTGACAAAGTGAAGAAGCCTTAGGAGAGCATTCAGATCCCTTTGTCTTCCTCCCTCCCTCCATGCTGAAGTCTGGTATCAGACCTCTCCAAAGAGCAAAGCAGTGAGACACCAGCCCAGAAGCAGATAGGGCTTGCCAGGCAGTCAACCTCAGGCACCTGGATTCTGAATTTTCCAGAACTGCAAGGAAGAAATTTATGCAGTCTATATGACATTTTGTTACAATAGAAAGACTAGACTAATTCTGGGTGTCTGAGCAAAGGTAAGCAATTCCATTTTCTAAGTGTGTAGATTTGATACCAACACCCTCACATACAGAAGGGCTGGCGAGCGCATATGGACTAACTCTGGCCCAGCCATGGGGACTAACTCTGGTGCTACAGTGCAGATGCAACCCAGAAAGCTGAGAAGGCTAGCACCAGTCTCTGGTTTCTGTGCTTCTGATAACCCTCGCCACTGGTACTCTTAGCGAGTTTCACTGTGAGGAAGGATAGAAGCTTGGAGAGGAAGAATGGAATCTGATTTTAATGTGGTAATTTCCCCTCCCAAGTTAGATTATGATGCAAACAGCTGGAAACAGGCCCCATCAACTGGCAATCAAGAATTCTTCCCAGAAAAAAAAAATGTGGCCTTTAGTGTTCAGCAAGTCATCCAGACAAATTCTTGGTTTTCAAATATATTAAATTGGGTTCCACAGGTAAAGGCACTTTCTGTCAAGCCTGAGGCCCTGACTCCCATCCCTGGGACACACGTATGGGAAAGGAAGAAACTCCTGAAATTGTCATCTGACGTCAACATGTACACAGTGAGTGCCCAGATGCATACACAACAATAGAAGAAAAGTGTTTTTGAAAGTTTAAAAAAATATATGAAGTTGATCAGATCAATATATGGCTCTGAAAACCTTAAACACACTATGCAGAGTGGAGTTATAATAGCAATTTTGTTTTTCTGATTTGGTGTGTGTGTGCGTATGTGCATGTGCATGCGTGTGTGTTTGTGTGTGTGTGTGTGTGTAGTGTGTATGTATGTACAGTCATTTGTGCTGGTAACCTCAGGAACCAGAAGAAGACATCAGATGCTGTGGAACCTGAATTATAGAATGATGTGTACTACCTGACAAAAGGTCCTGGGAACCAAAGTTACACTCTGGTCCTCTGAAGGAGTAGACAAGTGTTCTTAACTGCTGAGCCGGAATTCCTCCAGTCCAGGACAGGATCTGATAATAAAGGCAGCAGCTTCTATGTGCCAGGCATGGTTTTAGGACCTGGAAACAGCAGGCGAAGACAACACACCAGAATGCCTGTCCTTGTGGGAAAGAGATATCAACAAATAATAATAGGAATTACAAGTGCAATTAACATTCCAAGGAAAAGCCTCAGGGGCTCTAAGAAAGGAGACTGACATCTTGGAGAGGCCAAGAAAGGACTACCAGAGTGATGGTCATTTACAGTCACTTAAGCTGAACTCAAGGAAGATGAGGGAAGAGATGGTTGTGGCTCCCTTAACTATCTGATTTTTACTTCCCCAGAAGTATTCAACATTTATTCTTTATCCAATCACACACACACATTCACACACACACACAAGCCTAAGCTGGCACACTGAAGAAGAGGATACACACACAATCACACCTAAGCTGACATATTGTTGGCTCCGGGTTTATGATTAACTATGATAAAGCATAAATTATCCAGACCCAAATCCCACTCTTAACTATGAACTAACCCCTGTTCCTTGCTTACCTAACATTAGAGGAAAGAAACTGAACATGGAGCTTCCGCTTCCCAGCCCATCCTCGCCTTGCTCATTAATCCCTATCGATGGACTCCTTAACCCCACTTCCCCCTCCATAGATCAGCCTGTACAACATGTCTGTCAATAGTTTGCAGACGCACAGTTATCAATGTTCTCTAGGAGGCGGTTCACCCAGTGTGATGGTTTCCTCAGAAAAGAGCAACGGGGAAAAGAAAAAAAAAGTTGTTTCAAAAAGCTATGGTACAGGTCTCCAAGCTCCAAGGTGCTTGTCCTCAGATTCCCCACCCACCATAAATGGCCTTCCCCTTTTTGTTACTGTTTGAAAACACAATGACACTTGGTCATCTTTGGAATCTCCAAATGCCTAATTGAGTCAGAGAAAACCAGCTTTACTGTCCCCAGGATAGGAACATTTGTAAGAGAAGACGTTCTTCAAGGCTACTTTTGGGATCTCCTACACATTTTCCCATATGTGTAAATTAGGCTTCTATATGAACTATAAGAAACTCTTATGTCCTGGATGATCACAACCAAGCATTAAGTTCACATCTTTCTAGTGGGCATTTCTCAACTTCCTCCATGCGGTGGGCTGGGTTTGTCTGCCAGGAACACTCTGCCTGTCCCCGTATATTCAGGGTCAGCCCGGCTGCACACGGTCTTGTGTTTATGAGTTCATAGTCATAGCAGCCATGCTTACATCCCAGTAAGGTTCCAAGGTGGGAAAGGACTCCCTCTGCCTTGATTCCCTCCAAAGCCTGTAAGTCCTTGACGCGAGAAACGATTAGCTCTGCGGATAGACCAATCCACAGGTCTCTAAGCACAGAGGAGAGTTTCTCCCATCTGTGACTAGTTATACATCTCTGTCATTTTCCCCAGTGGAATAGAGGGTGAAGGAGCCTCTTCCAGTTTAGCTGTGTATGGTTTATTTCTTCTGGCATCTCGGACATGTCTCCTGCCACTTGTCCTCAGCCTGGAGGGGAGAGACTCAGCAGAAATAGCAGGTTTCTTTGTCCTCAGTTGACCTCCAAGGAAACTAGGACAGTGGAGGCTGAAGGTAAGGCCTCTCCATCCTGCACCAGTGGTCAAAGCTGGCTTTCAGTGGCACCGCTCCAAATCGCCGAAATTGGTGTCAAACCACCAGCCTGGACAGCCTCGCCCAGGGTTTCCTCAGCCACTAAGTGTTCTGCCCAGAGTGAACTCCACCCAGTGGTGAGCTAAGGTCAATCAAACAGTCACTCATACACTGGGAAGTGACATATCCACCCAGGCCTGCTCTCTGATGACGCCCACAGAGTCCAGCTGCGGCTGGCTCCATGTTCGCAGGTGCCAGGCACCCAGCTAAGTGTGGTAGTGGCTTACGGGATGGGCAGGAGATATTTGCACAGGGCACCGGCACTTCTGCAGGAGCCGTGCAGTGAAGGTTGACGTGTAGTACTGAAACAGGTTAAGTTTGAGCTTCCATGGAGCAAGGTTTCTACCACAGCTTGGTCTTGTGCAGGTCCTTTAGTGGCACTGTGACTCTGTGAAACCACTCATCAAAGGAAGGTTACATAGAGCAGTTGTGAGAATCAGAGACCATGAAAGTAAAGAACCTGCTGTCCCGTAATACAGCTGGATCAAATAGATGATAAGAAGGAGCAAAGAGTCCTCCCCAAATGCTGACCAGGTTCTATTAATGCTGACGCTGATGTGGTGAGTCCCAAGTCTACTCTTGAGGGTTGTGCACAATGCCTGATGGGTAGTACGCTGGAAGACAGAGTCTAGCCCTCTCTTCTAGTGTCTTGAATAGACCACCTAATTTCCTTGAGTCCCATTTTATTGAATTAGAAGATGAGACTGTTTTGAGTTGTTCATTTTTATGGCTTTGGGTTAAACCTTTCCTATTGTCTCTCAACTGGGTAAGTACAAGTTGAGTCTGCAGGGTCCCAAGGAGCTCTCAGCTGAGGGTGCAGTGTAAATACCCTCACCATCAATTTGGATTTCTGCAAGAGACAGCAAAGCTGTGGGATTTAGCCCTGAACACGGCATCTACAGAATGTCCCGGTCCTATGGATCTAGCCTGCACTGCTGTGATCTCTGCCATATATGTGGTTATTAGACGATGAGCAGTGGTCCCGTCTCAGCCTCCAGTAGATATCCAGGGCTCCTTGCTAGTGGCGGTGAGCTGATTTCTGGAAACATTTTTCCACTTCAGGCATGGAAACAAGTAGACCTTTCCTTATTAACAACCAGATCAATAGTCTCTTACTCTCCCACAGGTGGAGCCTCAAGGAACCGCAGGGAGTCACTAAACAAAGCAAAGAAATTTCTTCCAGAATCTAGGTCTTGCTGCTATCTCAGCGGCTGCTGCCCAAGCTGTTTTGAGTGACACTCTCCTTTGGCGCTGTGTTTCTTCTTTCCTACTTTCTGCCCCAGAACTCAGGTAAAAGCCGCACACAGTGTCATCTCAACATGTCTCTACAAACAATACTCTTCATACCCAGGAGGCCAGCGACTCAGCCAGTCTCCAACTTGCTGTTTGTATTTCCTTGTCTCAGCATGCATAGACGCTCTCTGTATTTCACAGTTGGACTCTAGCTTGTGCCTGTCCTACGTGGGTTTTGCTGCCATGGACCATCTGGGCCCTGCTCTTCCAAAGATGCTCTTCTCCTCTGTGAGAGTCAGCAGTGCTTCTGAAAGCAAACGGTTGATAGTAACCACTGGCAACACACACCTATACACTTACAGTAACTTCCCGCAGAACTCCAAAACGAAGTGCCCATCTTCCCCAGGGAAATCATGCCTTTCATCCTCTCGTTGTGTTTCTTTGATGGATTTTTCAAGTAATACCTGTAACATTTCTCCTTAGGGCTCACTCAGCTGGTAGAGAACAATGAAAAGCTTCTTCTGCTGTGTGTTTCTGGTGTCTGGATGTAGGAAGCACCCGATATCATCTGAATAAATAAATAAATACACCTTCCACTATTTTCTATGAACCAGAATAAGAGAGCACAGTTTGGGGATTTCCCTCAGTTTATAGGAGAAGAGGGTGCAGGGAAAAGAAGCCATAATAAAGGAGATGATCAGCCCCAAATGAAACATGCTTTAGGCTTTGGGAACACACACACACACACTCGCACACTCGCACATGCACACACACCTGGCTGGTGATAGAGAACTTCAGTGAGGGATTCCCAGCTTCTCTCAGCTTCTGAGCATTTCTTCTTAAGAGACTGAGACCCATTCAATTACGCGAGGGCACTTAGAGGACACAGGAATTGTGGGAGCTTATTTTCCCATTGTGGTAAAACTTATCTGGACTTCAAATACTCCTTCTCCCATTTCCTTGTCATCCATCCTGTCAAAAGATCTCTTAGAGTCTCTCCCTTGATATTCCTGACGGGTTTTCACTTCCAATCCAGTGCTCCACAGGAGATGTGAGCAGCCAAGAACGCAAAGCCATCAGTGATAATGCTTTAGATCTCCCAGACCCTTCACCTCCGCGATTGTGTGGTTGTAATGGGATCTGACCTTGCAGTGCACGCACAGCCTTGATTACAAGTGTTGCAGGGGTAGGTGCCACAGCTGGCTGCAGATGGGTTGGCAAAGGTCCACATGTTCACCACAACCCTCAAATTCATGGCACCTACTGCAAGCTGACTTCTCCACTCCACGTTTGCCTATTACTGACCCTGAGAACAATTTCTCATGATTATTGCCACATGTCTGCAGACTTTTACATTTTTTATGTGTTTTAAGGCTAATGCAAGACATGTGTACATATTAAGTGACAGAGTGACATAGAGCTTTTTGATTATTTTAATCGTCATCTCTTTGGCTTAAGCTTAAGGAGCCAGGACACCCCAGAGGCTCACTTGCTCCACTGCCCCCAGGATGCTCAGGAGGTGAGCAACCTGCAAGGGTGGTGTTTGTTCAGGACACATTCACATGCCAGGCACTGTAGTAGATGGAAGGGCTATCAGGATATTCCAATGAAGCATGGACCCCACCAAAGGAGCATACTTAGTAAGCAAATAAACACATCAAAAATACATGGGCCACATGGTGTGGATGCCTGGAGACACAAGCCAGTGAGAAATAAGGAAGGGTGAGCTAAGTGTGCCCTTTCAGATTGGGGGTCAGGGGAGTTTCTATTAGGGGGCAACCTCTAACCAGAGCTTGAGAAAGCAAAAGCTATGGAGGGAGGGGAGGAAGATCCCAAGCAAGAGATTGGCAGGTGCAAAGGTCCCGAGGTGGAGTCTAGTGGGCTCTTTCAGAAATAATCAGCAGCTGTGAGGTTGTACATCTAGAGGGTAATGTGGAGTCCTGTCTGTGTGCTATGATCACCATTAATGAATGTGATTATTTCGGGGCTGAGCAGCAGGGAACTAACAAGCAGCCCCCTCCTCCTACAAGAGGTGCTGTCCTCTGCGGTGTAGCATGGTGCACGTCTCTACCGGTTTCCAATCAGAGTCAGATGGAAAGGGTTTTCTTGCAGACAGTGACCCTTTCATTCATGGCATATATCTACCTCTCTCTGTGTGTTTGTGCTCAGAGCAGCTATCCACACAAAACTGGCACAGCCACCATATCGCCTTCATTTGGCAGTTCCCAAGACCTTTTACTTGTCATTCTTGGAGGTCATCAGTCAGCGGAGAACACAAGGTCAGGGAAAGAAGAAATGCAGACGAGCCAAAGCTGGTCCATGTCAAAGCCACTCTCCACCCCTGCATAGCAGGCTGCTCTTCTCATATATGTAAAGCTTAAGACATTCACACTCTTCTAATTTAAAAAAAATCTGAGAATAACCTATATTTTAAGTTTAAAGCTTATCCTCGTATTCTCAGCTTCTTTCATATGATTCTGGAGTTTGAGAAATTGAGACCCTCTAACTACTAATTTTAAAGTCAGATAAAAATGAAAACATTTATCAGAAGATGAGGGGACCTTAGAATTTGGGCTAGAATAATAAAACAGTAACTATTTCCAACACATAATTTAATCCTTGCTATTTTAATTTGTTCTAGGCTCCATTAGATAGAAAAACAAAATGATCAGATGCAGTATTAAAATATGAACATCAAAGCAAGCATCCTGATTTATTATCAGCAGCCAGCAGTCTTAAGCCAGCTCTAAGTCAGTATCTCAAATGAGTAAAAATTCCAATGATTACATATGAAAATGCGACTGGGTGATGGTGACGCATGCCTTTAATCCCAGCACTTGTTAAGAAATAAAAAAGAAAATGCATGTATTACACACAATAACTGAAACAAAGAACTAAAGGAGAGTTAGTCATCTACCTTCGAGAAAATGTCTCCAGAAGCTTCCTAAAATGCACACACACACACACACACACACACACACACACACACACACACACAC
>LOJH01009604.1:0-28260 GCA_001685095.1 Ellobius talpinus
TTCTTTATTAACTAATGAAAGTAACACATAGACAGATGACTCTCCTCCATCAGCAGGGCTATTTACCATGCCACTATGCTGTTATCCCAATTCCCTCACCTATTACAACTCACCAGCAAACTTTTTCTGAATTTAAAATAAGGTACAGGAGACTTAAGATCTTTAAGAAGTAAAGTTACATCTTCTCTAAAAAGTTAAAGAGTAACTCAAAAAGAAAATGATCCAAAGAATAAGGTGAACAGGTTGAACGAACAGTGGCACAGACTTACACACACACACCCAATTCAGTAATCATGGGGTGAGTGTGCAATGAACTATTTTGATGGGGTTAAAATCTAGAAAGTATACATCATGGTGGCTGCATAACCCTTCCTTTATCTATAGGAGGAAAGCTAAACTGAAACTGCTCAACTTCCCCTAGTCAGTACTAATGGTCTGTGTGACCTGACAGATCATGTGTGCCATCATCATTTGATAACCACACCAAGTTTAAAGCACGTAAGGAAAAAGGATAAACACATACAAATACTTGAAAGTATTCCCAATTTGATTTCCAAAACGTGTCTCACTGATAAGAGCTCTTATTTTATGGGCTCAAGGCCCTGGGTTCACTTCTAGTACAACAAAACAGAAGTTGAATGTCTCACACCGCCTTGGTTCCTTTATTACAGCTGCATCTATACCACCAATCACTTGTCTACCCACAATAAGCTATCCTATCACAGAAGCCTAAATGACAGGGCTGTATTTACGACTGTGCTTTAGTTTCCACAAAAGCACAATTCTGACAACATGAGTCATTAGCCCCAGAATGAAAAAAAAAGAAAGAAAAAGAAAAACTTGGGTGAGACTATGAATCTTACTATCGAAACCAACAATTTAGCTTAGGAATTCCTCTTCTGAACAAGAACAAACAAGAGGAACAAAATGTTTCTACTCTGTCACACACTCCGAAAGTATCAGAGCTGTTGTCTGTATTGGTGTATGGTGGCAGGAAGATGACCTTAGCCTAGCTATTTTCAGAGCTGCTCTTTTGTCCTGTCAGGATGTCATCTTTCCAGGACAATTCCGGCTCTTATCCCTATCTGAGCACATATTACAAAGTCCTCACGACTCACATGCAAAACACTCTAAAGTTGAACACTCATTTCCACAGTGTTAGCTGTTTCCCTCTGCAGGGACCAGGTCAGGAAGGGAGCTGTTGTTAACTAAGCTTCTGGCACAGTGCTTTATGCACCTGGGCAATGCACGTGGGCAGTCCTGCGTTCAGTCCCTGGCACCAACACAAACAACAGTTTAAAAAAAAAAAATCAAGGCTAACATCCTATGTTTCATTTTAAAGACACCTTCATAACTGAAAAAGGGTTGAAAGGTACTTGGTGTAATGAAAAGCAAAGCTGCTCAAGCCCTAACTAACTTTCCAGCAGAAAGTCAAAGTACAGTACCACTTTGGGATGTCCTCTGCCTCAGGCTGACTTTACAAAGGCACGCCAACAGCCAAGTACTTCCTCAGTCTCCAAGGCAGAGCCCAAGGCTTCACATAAGCAAGCTCTGCTGCTGAGCTATATCCTGGCCCTCATTATTAGTATTTTCACTGTTCTCTATCTCTACTAGGTCAGAAAGAGAGTTCTTCCTGGAGAAGTAACCTGTCCCTAATTCAGCAACCATTCTTTAAATAATTCTAAAAGATATTGCTAGATTCTGGGTGTGGTGGTGCGTACCTTTAATCCAGTATTTGGGAGGCAGAGACAGGTGGATCTCTTGAGTCCAGTTAGTCTAGTCTACTGAGGGCCAGCCAAGGTGACATGTCTCTGTAAGAAGGAACCAAAAGGACAGCAACATCTCAAAAAACAAAAATACTGTCAGGCAAAGTTGGGGAAGGGAGCAATATTTTTATGTAGAGTTCCAGTTTTTATTATCTCATAATTCATAAAGTAAAATATGGTGATCATAGAATAAAGTGTATTTGACTAATTAACCTTAATTGTCAACTTGAAAGAATCTAGGATCACTATAGAAACCAGCCTCTAGTGAGGAGATTTTCTAGATTAGATTAACTGACAGGGAAAACCTGTGCTAAAAGTGCATTGCAGGGCTGGGCTACCCAGCCTGAATAAAAAGAAGTGAGCTGAGAACTAGCAACACCCTCTCTGCTTCCTGACTGCAGACACAATGGGACCAGCTACCTCAATCTCCTGCCATCATGATCTTTCCTCATGATGGACATACACCCTCAAAGGGTGAGCACAAACCTTTGCAAAAGCTGCTCTGTCAAGTATTTGTGTGTGTACACACTACATTTTCAAAAGCTGCTCTGTCAAGTATTTGTGTGTGTACACACTACATTTTCAAAAGCTGCTCTGTCAAGTATTTGTGTGTGTACACACTACATTTTCAAAGAAGGAAAAGGCTTTCTGACAGGCAGAGAGTGAGTAAAGCTCCTCATCTTAGGCAGGTGGGGTAAACTAAGCCAGAAAATCCCTGAAGGCACAATACTCAGTCCCTCCCCTTCCCAGTTCATTTCCAGTGGCGTCACTACAAGTGCTGGCTGAAACTGGTGTCTAATTACCCAGTTCTCACCTAAAGTACATTCTTACTGAGCAGGGTGCAGATCAAGCATCACCGGCCCTTTTCAGCACACCTGAGCTCTAGTCTTACTAGGGCCACCTTTCCCTTTTGCAGTTTTCTCTGTCGTGGAAACAGGAACCATCTTCCTTCCATCTGTATTGTCATCTGCTACCATGACAATTGTACTCAGCTTCCATGTGAGTCCCATGTCTTGTCCAGATAAGCTGCAGAAAGGCTTTGCTACATGCAGAGACAAAGACCAAGCAGAACCAGTTGACACTTCAAGTGAGAATATTTGTAGTCATTTAAGGAAACCAGACTTAAAATTAAAAAAAATATATTTGTGTGTGTGTGTGTTCATGTGAGCACACGACTCACCTCTAACTGGAGGCACCTGAAGAGGGCCCTGCATCAGATGCCCCTGGAGTTGAAGTTACAGGTGGGTTGTGAGCCACTTGACACATGTACTGGGAAGCAAGCTTGGGTCCTCTAGAAGGAAGAGCGTCTCATTTCTTAACCTCTGAGCTATTTCTCCAGCCTAGACTGACTGCTTTAACAAAGCAGTTTACTATCCAAGTTTGCATTTCCACTTTTCTAAGTTTTCTTCGGTAGTTAAAAACAATTGTAAAAAATTTTATGTGTAAGGGTGTTTTGCCTGCATGCATGTCTATGCACCACCTGTGTGCCTGGTCCACATAGACCAGAAGGCGGCATCAGATTCCATAGAACTCAAGTTACAGGTGATTGTAAACCACCATGTGGTTGATGGGAATCAAATCCTGGCCCTCTGGAAGACCAGCCAGTGCTCTTAACCACCGAGTCATCTCTTTAGCCCCCTTGGGATTTTTTTTTAAGCCACTGTAGTTAGTGTCCAAGAGCTACCTACATGTAGCCCAGGCTGGCATTGAACTTCTCATCATTCTAACTCTATCTCCCAAGAGCGGGGGATTACAGGCGTGTGCCACCACGCCTGGTGAAAAAGATCTCTTCATGTATGTTCAGCTGTGACCTAAGTTTATTTTTAGATACAAAATTTGTTGATTTTGTGATTGATTCCTATCCTCTATTATCTTATATAATTGGCTACTGTTTATAAAAGGAAACCTATGGTTTATATATTAAGACCAAAGGATAAACAATTTTACTAATGATTAAAAGCCAAAACATGTGGTCTGGTAAAAGTACTATAAGCCCAAGTGAAAAATCTCTTGGGCCCTGGGAAAACACATTCTGCAGCACATGTACCAAAGGGCTGGCCCACAACTTACAGTTGCTCCAAAAACCAATATAGACTAGGGGAAAAAAGTTACAAATACAGATTATAGCAGAAGAAACTTAGTCAGCAAGCCGGGGAAAACAGTAACTTCAGTGTCCCAGTCCCAGTTTTATCTGACTGAGATCAAATTAAGCTTGAGGAAGTCCAGATGTTAGAAAGATAGCTCTCAAACTGTTGCTGGAGACTGAAACTCTTTGGGAGACATGACAACAAAATTCCTATTTTATTTTTACTTACTTACTTTCCGGAGGCATGGTCTCACTATGCACACCGGAATGGTCTTGAAATTACTCTGTAGCCCAGAGTGGTCTTGAGCTTTTGGTGGCCTTCTTACCTCAGCCTCCTGTGTACTCCTGTAAGCAACCCCAGTAAACTCACTGGCTCAGCACCTAGCTGAAAGAGGATGGAACTGTTTCTTTGGTCTGTAGTTGCCCTTTCTAACCAAGGTGAACAGAAAACTTCTGCAGGAAAACGTACACATCAGAAGTCAGACATAGGAGCTCTGGCCATGTGACTGGCTACAGAAATGAGGATGTCTGTGTTAAGAGTATTTGTCTCTCATTTTGTTTGTTTTTATTTTGATACAGGGTCTCTCTTGCCTCTCCTACATCAGGCTCACAAGAGATCTGCCTGCTTCTGCTTCCTGGGTGCTGGGACTAAAAAGGTGTGCACCACCATGCCTAGTTCTTACCTCCCATTTTATTAAGAATGTTTGTGCATACATACACATACATTAGGCAGATCTTTTCTTGTTGCTTTATCATGTACCGGCACACACTGATGAACACCTAAGTGTTAAGATAAGTACCTAGAGTTGCTAAATATACATTATCAAGTGTTAGGAGATGTCAGACAAGAGTGAGGACCCTTTGGCAAACCATGCAAGTCATTTGGGAGGAGGAGAATGATTCTGTTGGCAGCACATGGGGAATTCTTATATTAACTTTAATTTGCTACTGTCTTTATTTGGAGAATAAGTATGGTATAAAAAGACATTTTGGGTGCCAAACTGACGAAGGATAGACTTATGATGGTATCATAAAGTGAGGTCCTTGATAGACTACCTAATCACACAATGTTGTATGACAAACTCCTAGACATGCAACATACACACCTACCCACCCCAGACAGGGATCTCACAACAGACCAAAGTGAAGATACCATCCAAGTCCAATTTGGTGAACCAATTAATTGTATTAGGGTTACTCACGGGAATTAAGGATTTCTTCTTACAGGACTATGGGTAAGGGATTACTATCAGGAGCAGAAATGACTCAAAGACAGTTGCATCACCAATGCCCACTTCAGCATGGGTGACAGCTTACAAAGCTGGGAACCCGGAGTACATGGCACAGCCTGCAGGCAAGCTCAAGAGATTGCAAACTGTTCTTTTCAGGTACCTCAGTTGGTCTAACCCTCTTCCTGGAAGCTCGCAGGTTTCTGTTTCTTCCAGGCAGATGGTCTGGTCTCAAGAGTCTTCTTTCAGCTTGGCTTGTCTGAGAGGGACTCTTAGCTGTTATTGCTTACTTGGGCAAGGAGGGACCTAGTAAATCTGGTCAGTTTTAGGGACTTCTCCTTTGAAATGTTTATCTTCCTGTTTAAGAGCTTCCCTGCAGAATGAAATGTTTCAATCTCGAAATGGTTACACAACTTGTGGCCCAGGCTTTTTGGAAGTGGTTTGTGGGAGGGATTCAGAGGTCTAGAGATACTGGCTAGAAAAACCTGAGTGCTGTTAAGTGGCGTTTAATAGATGGTGTTGAGGGAAGCGATCAGACATAAAGACAACAAAGACAGCGCTTGTGGGGTTTCTCACTGTGTACTAGTACTAGCCAGTTTTATGTCAACTTGACACAAGTTAGAGTCATTCTGAGAAATGTCCGCACCCGACTGGCTCAGGGGCAAGCCTTCAGAGCATTTTCTTGATTAATCATTGCTGTAGGAGGGCCCAGCTCACTGTGAGTGGAACCAAGCCTGAGCTGGTGGTCCTGGATGCTGTGGGTAAAGTAGGCTGAGCAAGCAAGCAAGAGCAAACTAGGAAGCAGCACCCCTTCGTGGCTTCTGCTTAAGTTCTTGCCTCCAGACCCTACTCGTTTGAGTTTCTGCCTTGACTTCCTTAAATGATGACTGTAATGTGGACGTGTAAACTGAACTAAACCCTTTCCTCCCCCAAGCTACTTTAGGGAACCCTAAGACAGATGGGAACAAGGATTCTACTGAAAAGACTGGACAAGACCACTGATGTAACATGCTAGCTGATAACTTACTTGTCCTCTTCTAGCTAGGCCCCAAGACTGAAGTCAGAAAGCTGGCTGAGTAGTTAAGGATACTGGCTGCTCTTCTAGGTGAGGCCCCAGCAACAGTGCAACAGCTCACAACTCTCTGTAACTCCAATTCCAGATTAGCTGCTCTCTTTTGGTTTCTGTAGGCAATAGGAACACATGTGGCAAGCACACAGACATGAACACGGGCAAAACACCTTACCCATAAAATAAAAAAATTTAAAAATACACTAAAATATCCTAATAAACAAGATCTGAGTTTAAATGCATATGAAAATAAATACATGTTTTTGTTCCCCTACTAGAATTTCTTCCTAGACTTAACTATCACAGTGCCTATATTTTGGGGAGGACGGAGCAGAGCTGGAATTTTCCTTTGAGAACTGGAGAGATGAGGACGTATGAATTCACCATAATCAGGCCAGTGTCTACCTCTTTTTTTGATTAATATATATTTTTATTTTGAGACAGTGTCTAGCTGTGTATCCCAGGCTTACTTTGGACTTGATGTCTAGCCTGTGATAACTGAACTGGAGATCTTCTCAGTCTCCCACATAATGGGATGACAGTGTGTTCCAGATTCTCTGACTGCCACCTCTCTTTAATCTCCCTTTCCACACCTGGTATTACTCGTGATGTTCATTGTATTTGACTTGCTTGTTTTATTGAGGAGTCTTACCAGGTCTTGCTATTAAAACTCACTGTGACTTTTTTCTTAAAATTTTTAATTTTAAATTTATTTTGTGTATGAGTATGAGTGTTTGCCTGCATGTGTATATAGTCATTGTGTTTACCAGCTGTCCACGGAGAGTAAAAGAAGATATTAGATTCCCTAAAATTGGAGTATAGGTGGTTGTGAGCCTTTGTGCGGGTAATGGAAATTGAACCCAGAAAGAGTTCTTAACTGCTGAGACATTGTTCAGGACTGAAAATGACCCTTAAAAGAAGAAAGAAAAAGTTTATTTTCAAAATAGATTGTTGGGGCCCAGTGTGGTAGCATAAGCCTTTAATTGAGCAATCTGGAGACCTACAGGTAGGACAACCTCTGGGACCCTAAGGCTAGCAGGTATACATACAGCAAAACCCTGTAACAAAACAAAACAGAAAAGGAAAAGAAAAGAAAGGAGAAAGAAAATGAGAAAAAGTTTGCTCATCTAGAAAAAAATTAAGGAAATATTATGAGGTTTACAAAGACAGACTAAAACACAACAAAAATTCCCCCATGATCCCACATCTCTATTTAGTATCACATAAATATGGTTTTATTTTAATTCTCTTTATGTCGATATAAAACATACAGGTCTCACTTCAAAGGGAGTAAAAGATAGTTCATTCTAAAACCAAACATNAAAGAAAGGAGAAAGAAAATGAGAAAAAGTTTGCTCATCTAGAAAAAAATTAAGGAAATATTATGAGGTTTACAAAGACAGACTAAAACACAACAAAAATTCCCCCATGATCCCACATCTCTATTTAGTATCACATAAATATGGTTTTATTTTAATTCTCTTTATGTCGATATAAAACATACAGGTCTCACTTCAAAGGGAGTAAAAGATAGTTCATTCTAAAACCAAACATGGGTGACCATGGCCAAGTAACCCAGTGATTTAGATTATGCCAAAATCCATGTGCCTATATGGTTTCATGACATTTTTATAGTATCAGAACAATGGAATAGTTCATAAATCCACAGACTTTTCAAATACACAGGTAGAAACTTAAGGCAAGTGGGTACAGCAAAGTGAGAAATTTCTGTTGTAGCTCTCAGATGCAATCTGATGTCATTATTAGCCTTTGGGTTGGTCTGTACACCCCAAGGATGTTAGATCACACATAGAGATGGGCTTACATAACCCAAGATACACTGGGTCTTGGTCTGCAACATTCAAACTCTCTATAACCATTCCAGCTACAATCAGTTAATTAATCAGCATTGTAGAATGTTCAAAGTGTGGCTCTGGTGTACTAGCTTCAGTTAATGCGTATTTATGCATTTATTTTATTGTAAGGATAGATTACAAAAAAAATAGTCCTGGTGTAACCCCTGTGTATTTTCTGAGTAATGCTTTTATGTAGGTGTCCTTGTTAGTTAGCTGGGTAGTGTGAGAAGAAATGAAGCTTTTCCTCCATGGAGTTCCTTTTTGTCATAGCATTTTATCACAGCAGCAGAGAGGAGCCGGAATGATAAGCTAGCATTCAGGCTGCTGTCACTGGGGATCTAGCCCAAGGAGAAAAAAGCACAGTCTCTTCTTCCTCCACTCTCACTACACTGCTGAGTCAGAGCAAGCATGCCTGGCCTATCCCTCAGGTTAATGTCAGCATAGTCAGTTATTACAATTAAAAACATTATTTTAAAAATATTATAATTTATTGTTAACAATGCCAGGGCAATAACAATTTGTAGGATTATGGAACCAGACTTTATAAAATGGTATACAATGCAGCTGTCTTTTTAAATAGCCGTACTTATCTAAAACTGTCCCTAATGAAGTATTGATTGATTATTAGATCTCTTAACTGAGAATGAGTCTTTCATTTTCAAAGAATGTGAAATGGTTTATTGCCAGACACCCCTTAGAGGAGGAAGGGCAGGAAGTCATTTAGGACAGCATGGTTTCAGAACTCTGCAGCTGAGTCACAGCTTGTCAGTCATTCACGGCGAGTTATGAGGGAGGGGGGCAAAGGTGGGGCTTGAATGTCAATCAGTTGATTCAGGTAGGAAAACAGGGTTGGGACTCTGGAACAACCTAAATCTCTAGTGACCCAGCACTTTGCTCTTTAATTAGAAAGGGTGACTCTTTATGGATTTATTTCTCTAAATAATCTCATAAACGGAGATAAGGAAAGGAAAAGTCCAGATTACTTGGGGCAGCAAAAGGAGGTGTGTTCAGGGTACAGGCACTGTGCCAGCCAATAGTTCCCGGTAGAATAACAACAGTTATGCTCAGAACAAGGAAGTGAATTTAAAAATCATAACCTGACTTCTTGGCTTAAAAGAGAGTAATAGCTGGAGAAAGGATTGCTCAGTAGCTGAGATCTGAGTTTGGTTCCCTGTATCCACAGTGGGTCTCTCACAGGTATGTGGAACTCCAGCTGCAGGGGCTCTGACACCTTCTGCCCTCACAGGCACTAGCATACATGAGACATACAGTCACACACATGCACGTAAATAAAACTTAAAGTCTTAACAGAATAGAAGTTGTAATAATGTTAATGTACGTGGACTAGCCTCTCTCAGGCTAGCTGGAAGCAATAGTACCCAGGCAGTGGGAAAATTTCACATTTTCTCTTAGCTTGACTAAGGGCCTATGAGCCATTTCTTTGAAATGGAGTCATTGAGGAATAGAGGACCCCAAATTATCTTTGCCTGTGTGGTGTGGGAAAACAGAAGACTAACTCCCCAAATTGTCAGTTAACAGACATGGATGGCCTAATCACATTGAACAGCCTGACTCCAAAATCCTTCAGTACATTCTCACCAGTTTAGAAACTCTCCTACCATCGGTCTCAGAAAACTCAGTTTGTTCTCCCTTCCCTAACATAAAAATCTCCAATAAAGTCTTCTTCTCTTTGAAAAAACAAACAGTTAACGAGACAGGGATGGACATGGGAAGGAACATCTATAAATAATGATTAATTTCTAACTTGACTAAATTAACACTGCATATGAATGCAAACACTGCTGCTAGTTGTTCTTTAATTACACTGCTTACAGGAATTTGTGTCCTCTGATCTGGATCACCTATCATTTAATAAGTCAAGAAACAGCTTTCTATTCCTATTTTACTAAGGGTGGGTGTGTGTGTGTGTGTGTGTGTGTGTGTGTGTGTGTGTGTGATAAAGCCATAGAGCCATTAGATTTACCAGTTCTTTAGGATAAATTTATGCTTTAAGTGAGGCTGGTGTGCAGTGGTGAGTGTGTATTGTTTATATCAATCTCTAACAGTTCAAGAAGTTTCACAATAATGCTTAATATACCAAATGTCTAAAAGGAAGTCAACTGAGAAGTCAGCTTTAACATATCTTAAAGCCCCCCTCCCTCCCTCTCCCCCTCCCTCCCCCCCACAGTATATTATGTTATATTCCATGCAGATCCAGGAAGCAGAATCTCTAACTGAAGCAAGAGAACTATTTATTGATTACTGGCTTGGGTAGAAGTGCCACAGCTGAATTTTTGCTACTTTAGAATGAAGAACTGTATGCCTCTAATGCCAGCACTCAGGAGTCTAAGACAGAAGCTCACCAACAATTAAAGGCTAGCCTTGGTTATATAACAAATACAAGGCCAGCCAGGGCTACCATATAACAAACAAATGAATAAACAAGATGCTGCAAAGTAACACAGAAGGCCCTACATGGTGGGTTGTGTTTGTAACCACAACAGCTTGGTGGGACAACCAGGACTATAGTGTGAGACTATTTGAAAAAAGGAAAAAGGGATGTTTTTAAATTTAACTTTACAAATTAAGCTAAAGCCTATTCTGAATAAACTGAATAAAAATAAAACCACATAAAGACTGCAAGAAAACATGAGATAATGTTTTTCAATATGCATGAAAAAGATCTTCCTAAATAAAACTAAAGTAAGTGACAAATGCACATGAGGACACACTAAAGGGAAACAAAATACAGACAGGTAAAAGCTGTCTGGCTGTCATGGCTGAGAGAAGCAGGAACTGTGAATAAGAGACACAAGAGCCTGCACTGAACACTCAGAAAAGTGATGCAAATGTGATGCTAATCAAAAATTTCATCTTTACACATTCACAAATGCAAATTAAACGATACAACAGTTCGCCTATCAGATTTGTCAAATTAAAAGCCTTTGAGGACACCCCAACCTCAAGGAAATAAATAAAAGCCTTGACCAAACACTCGTTATTCCCCAGAACTTCCAAAGGTAAGACTGGTGCAAGGCATTAAAGAGAGAGGCACTGTGCAACAAAAGGAAACTAGACTAGACAACAAATGACATAGCTTCTAGAGGACACATAACAAGCAAAGACTTGATTGGCAGCAACAGAGCAGAAGACTGCTGTGATGAAAACCTGTTGGAAAATAGCAGGACAAGGAATTTTATGCCTACCAAACGAGGAAAGGAAAAACGAAGAAGGTATTTCTAGACAATCAGGTTCGCAAAGCTTTACTTCCCCTGAGCCAATCCCCAGGCTTAGTCAGAAAACGACTATAGTTAATTAAAGGGGGAGGCTAAGAGGTAGAGAGATCCCACACACGGGGACTAGTGGAAACCAACATTTGAACAACAGCCTAAGTAAATAATGGAGAAAGGCGACAACATTGATTATAAAAGTACGTCCAAACTAGAAGACAGAGAGAATGGAATCTGTATGACTGAAGTAGAAAACGTTCAGAAAGAAGTTCTGATTAGAGTCAGGTAGCATTAAGGACATGTTGAAGAATGTGTGTGATTTTCATAATAAGAAAAAGGCAAATAAGTGGAGATTTTAGGAGGAAAGAGCCCCAAAATTATATAAGATCATACTTCAAATGAAGAAAACGGCAGTTTTGAGCTCTATGTGGTATGCATGAAAAGATAAATCCTAAGACCTGACTGTGAAGACTACTGTGATGTTAAATGTGGTACGGAGGACAAATCCATTAACAGTATTCCCCTTGGTTGTAAAGGGAAATATTTTACACATAGATATGAATGATATTAGTTTCAACTATTAAAATCTACTTATAATCAAAACCGAGAGTTCAGAAAGGGTATAAAACAAAATGTCACCAGTTCTTGTCAGCATAACAAGTAACTGTCAGAGGACTGGGAAGGAAGAACTTGGGCATAACTAATATACTCTAACACAGGAGGCAATTAGGAATATTACCGAGCTAATATTCTGGGAAATGGAGATTTCGGCATCTTAACCACAGAAAGCTGAGCTGGGGAAATGTGCTTGTCCTGTAAGCATGAAGAAAGGCCAGATTTCAGATCCCCAGAACTATGTAAATGCCAGGTAGGTGTGGTGGCCTGGGAAAGCAGAGATGGAATCTTCAGAACAAGTTGGCTGGCTATAGTGTTAAGGTCTGTATTTGACTGAGGCTCCACCTCAAAGAATAAAACAGCAGCAGACTGGGGGTGGTTCCTCACATCAGCCACACGTGCATGCAAACACAAATGCAAAAACATGCATGCACACAAAGGAAGAGAGAGGTGGGCGGGAGATGGAAAAGTATGGAGATGTTGATTAAGAAGTAAAAAACAGGGCTGTCAATCAAGATGACTCAGCAGGTAAAGCACCTGTCACAAACTTGATGACCCGAGTTCAGCCCGGGATTCCAGGTAAAGATGAAAGGATTGACTCCACAAAGCCACCCTCTGACCACTCTACACATGGTGCACGCATGCACACACCATACACACAGCAATAAAATTTCAAAGATTTAGAAACAGTAGGGGGTTGGATGTTATGGCAGACACCTTCACCTCAGCACTTAGGAGGCAGAGGCACATCTATGAACTCTATGAGCTCAATGCTAGCCAGTTCTATGTAGCAACTTCTAGGCCAGCCAAGACTACATAGAAAGACCCTGTCTCAACAAAACAAAAACAAAAGCAAGCAAACAAAAACTGAAAAAGAGTAGAATGTTTAGTACTGAGATTAGAATGTTCACATTGACTTTAATAACCCTCAAGTCCAGTGGCTACTAATAGTATTTCTGTTTCTCAAACGAGTTTATTATTTTATGTATTTTTGCATGCATGGTGGTGTGATGTATGTGTGTCCATGTGGGTATATGTACACTTGCAGGTATGTGTAAGCCTGTACATGTGGAAGCCAGAGGTTAATGCTGTGTGTCTTTCTCAATTTCTCTTCATCTTTTTTCTTTTCTTTTTTTTTCTTTTTTTTTGAGACAGGTCTCTGGCTTCACTGGAGTTCACCAGTGGCTACCAGTACAGACCAAATGAGTCAGTCTCAAGGGTTTTCCTGTCTCCACCTTCCCAGCTCTAGGATTACTGCTTTACATTGTATTGCTTTTCACAAGGGTTCTGGGACTCAGCTTATGTTGACACATACTACAAGAGCTGGATCAGGTCCCCAGGCCACTCACATGATTTTCTAAAGTTTGTATTGCAGCTTAATATTGGAAAGGGTTAACAGATAGATACCCGCTTTTATGAATCTTTCTAGGTGCTGAGGAGCTCTTTTGGAAATCTTTTAAGACAGAGTAATTTTTCAGTGTTTGGCTTATTTCAAAATATGGGACCCTAACTTTCATTTTCTTGGTTTTGGTTCAAGAAATATTGGCAGAAAAAGTTGACAGCTGGGTATAAGGATATTATAAGATGATTCCAATTATCCAAACTGTTTCTTTTAAACGAACAGATGCTACTAAATGTTGCATTGTTAGCATTTTGTTTAAAGCTCAGCTACATGTCCTCTACAGCTCCTAGGATCTCATTCTGCAGCTGGCCACTGGTTTCCATCAACACCTTAGGAACTAAGTCTTCAGCCAGGTTACACAGCTAAGTTTCAGAAACCAGGATCTGGACGTCCACTTGAAAACTTACACACAGAAAAGCTTTTGCTAGAGAATAAGAGATTTCCTATATAAATATTTTAGCCCAGATGATAATCAAGTATTTTTGAACAACCCACTAGTGAGGACATAGCCTGCTCTGCCAAAGAAACAAATACACATTACAGGCAGAGGAGAGAAGGCCAAGTGTGAGAGTAGCAGACGAACAGTTTAGTTATCCATTCAACAGTCAGTTCCCACCCCAGAGCAATAAGTATTATTTTACAAACCATGATGATGAAGAAAATATCTCCCATTCAAACAAAATAGAAGATACACTATCTGTCAGCCACAAGAAAAATGCCTCAAAAAGTAAGAAAAAATTTGCTATGTTTCCTGTAAAGACTGAAATCAGAAGTTATGTGTCCTGTGTTCATGGCCCTATACTTAAAAATCTGGGAAATAAGCAGATAATTTCTCCAGACTCATTTTCCTTCCTAAAATATAGGATTACGACTCTTTCCCTCACTTGCTTACAAATAGTTCATCATCTGAACAAACACTTGCCGTGCAATGACTCTGCAGTGGTCTTATGCCAAACAGCCAAGGTTTTAGATAAAATGTAATGTTAACCTCCAGATGTTCTTAAATCTAGTGAGGATGTGCAAATAAACAAGTGTAACTGAACATGTGTGGCTCCAATTCTAGAGCCCATGGAAACACTAAGGGAGAGCCTGTCTGCCTCTGAGTGCATCCAGGAATATCTTACACCGACGGACATTCAGACAAGATTCAGAGTGCCAGGTCAACAAGCTATCAGGAAGGCACACTCAAGACAGAAGAGAATCAACGCCTCAGGAACTCAAGTCAGAAAAGCCTGAGTGCGTGCGTCTGAAGCAGTTCAGGGTGTCTAGATAGAAAGCTGGACTGTGATACCAGGGTAAAAAAATGAGCACACGGCAGTGGGTAGAGGCCAGTCTGCAAGGAAAAACGTCAGTGTGAGACACTGCACCTTATTCCAAGGCTGGCTTCCTTCACATCCTCGCCTGGAGTGCTGCATAAGGGACACTCATTAAGTAACACCACTACAGATCTGTTGGGTCAGAATTTCAAGGATCTGGGAAATTGATGTCTTAACAAAATTTCCTACACGTGTAAGGTCTTGTTTAGAGCAAATAACAAGACTTCAACGGACAAAAGTAAAGACATCCAAGTAAATGAAAGGCAAAGAAAGTTTCTGTGGTTACTATCATGAAGTCTATAAGGAGCAATGCGAGTTCCCTGGGGCCACTGGACTTTAGACTGGCACATCTGATGGTTGAGGGTGCCCACTGCAACTGTGGAAGTAGTGACTCTTTCCATAAAACCTATTTCTGACAGCTTGCTCGTGAAATTCTGCCAGTTACCACGCGGACAACTCTGGCAGTAGTATGGATATGTAAACAGGACAGGAAGCAGAGTCTGGTGACACAGCACAGGGTAAAGGGGACACTGAAAAGAGACCAGATAGACAAGAGGGGTTTCTAAGAAATAATGCCCAAACTCTGTCAATCAGTTCACTCACTTGGGTACTACTTCTTAAAAACAGAATAGAGTAATTTACAACATTCCTATATTACCACATTGAGCAGGAAAAGATCACACAGAAGAGATGCAGAGACATTAGGAACAAGTATTGATGTCAACACGGCTTCTTTCTGAGTATTCCCCACATGGCCTAACACGCACATGGAAATGACTTCTGTTTCTTTCAGTGTAAAACCCTTCCATGCACATTACAGAAATTCACTCACTTCAAATGCTGATTGAGTTATGGGCATGAAGTCCTGTGTGCAGCACAAATGCAGCACAGATGAGGGAAAACGTACAAACTGCTTTAGACACCACTGAGTCCTCCCCTTCTCTAACATCTTTCTTTTGCTATAAGTTGTACAAACATAGTACATACAATTTTGTATTTTGCTTTATTCACTTAAAAACATTTCCTTAAATTACTGGAAATTCTTAGTAAATGTACTTTTTTTCACATGAGTGTGCAGTACTAGGATTCAAACCTGAACTTTGAACACCCTTCCAGATGAAAGTTTTTATGTGACTACCTCCTTCTGTGGGATATGGACTACTGCATAGTAAGCTTGCTTCACCCATTCCCTCTGGGGGTTAAACACATCTCCTGCACGTGTGAAGCCTCAGTAATGAGCCCATATTCTAGGTCTGTTGTTCATTCACCTCAGGGAAGGAAACTTTGAGCTTTTGAAAATGTTTGTATTTTAAAATATTTTTAAACATTTGTGTCTTGAATTTTTGCAGAGTTCTTGATTATAGTTTTAATTTTTTTCATTTGGATGTGAGAGGAAAAAATGTCAACGATTTTAAGAGTAAAACATGAATTTCTACTTGCTAAACACTTTCAATTCATAGTATATTCTCCTACATATATTCTAGTCTCCAAAACACCTTTGTCTTTTCCTCTGGATTTCTGGTGAGTCCTTTTCATGGAATAACACTTCTGGGTCCCCTACTCCTTTTCAGCAACTGGATAGCCACACTCACACCAGTGCCCAACTCTTTCATTTTAACTCTATAGTGCACTTTGATACCTCAGAGAGCTGGAAAATTAGCTGGTTTCGATTTTTAATTAAAGTCATCTTTCTTTTATCTACTTATAGTCTCAGACAAAATTAAGAGCTATCCTAATTTCTCAAATGCAATTTAAATGAAACTTATGATAAACTTATAAATCAACAGGAAGAACAGATTCTTATAATAGCTGAGTTTCCCATCCAGGAATATCCTGTGGCTCTCTACCACAGAACTGAATACAGTGATTGTTTAACTACAACTCATGTATTTTTTTTACCATTATAAATTATATTTTCTAAACAATGATTATGATCATAAAGGAGAATTACTGATTTTTAAATTATTTTATATGCAGTTACTCTATAATCTAATAATGTCTCAGTTGACTCTTGGTGTTCCTAGAAATACAATTATACCCAAAATGGAAATTTCCAGTTTCTTTCTCAGTATTCATCCCTCTTCTAAGTCATGTCTTAATGTACTAAAGCATACCAACGACTACAATTTAGAAGCCAAATAAAATGACAACTATAAAATAAGAGCAAAGACAATCCGACAGTCTGTTAAGTACATTTTATGACTACCAAGTAAGAATTATCCTAAGAATGTAAAAAGTGGCCTTGAATGGCTACAACAAACTATTATCTGTGCTTGTGTATTCTGATAGGTAAACAAAATCACACAGTTTTATTATTTCAATACACTTTGTCAGTGTAACTATACACATCTATATGGAACGTGTAGTCGTCACTTACCATGTGCTGAGAACTGCTGAATACTAACTCTACCTAATGTGGGATGAAGCTGTCCAAGGTCAGTGATCACCAAGGACACCAAGACACATAGTCATCTTTCTTCAGGCTAAACTGTGAAAGCACTTTTGAAAAATCTTTACTCCTTGACTTCAAGAATTACAGTTATCTTATAACACCTTGTCTTGTGACCACTCAACTATCACTCTGCTTCTCGCCTCTCTATTCTTTTCTAAGACTGTGGATTTGCTAAATGAAATGGTTTTAACCATACAGGGCAGAACATATTTTATAAAACACCAAGTGAGAATCCGCCAGCCTCTGTTTAGAGGACTAGAAAGACTAGAAACAAGACCAAGTAAACAATCCGACAGGTCTATACCTCACTCTACCTTCCTCATGTGGTACTTACTAATGTTCTTCATGTAAGCAACCAATTATCGTCCATCAGAGTTGGGAAAGGAAGTATACCTTTGCCTCCATGTGCTGGTTTTGTAGCTGGCCAGGGCTCTGCTACCTGGCCAAGGAAGACTCTTAATGGGGTCAATGTATGTTTGTTTTTAATGCAGAAAAATGGGACCTGTTACATTTCTAGAATACAACCAGAATACTATGTTACTTGTTAACTGTATGACACCAGACAAACCTAAGAACAACTTACTGAATGATGTCATGTAACAGTTTCCTCCAAGACTTAAACATTCCACCATGCAGGGAAGCTCCTTAAACAAAATGGAAAACCACTCAAAATAGCATCAGGAAGTCCCTGAAACTGACCAGATTCACCAGTCTCAGATTCACCCTCTCAGAGTAAACAATAAAAGCTGAGCTGTGAAGAGTGAGTTCAGATCAGCTGCCTGGAAGGGATTTAATCCTGAGTTACTTGGAAAGGGCACTCTCCAATCCATTGAGTGGCCTGCAAAGTTATGTAGTGTGCCCTAGGTTCCCAGTTTTTGTGAGCTGTCACCTGTGCTGGGTAGGCCTTGGTGATGCAGCTGTCTTTGAGCCATTCTTACTCCTGTAAGTAACTCCAATAAAACGCATTGGTCCACCAAGTTTGACTTTGGAGGTATCCATACTTTAGTCTGTCATTGAAAGTCAATCTGGGCAAGTAGATATATGTGTTGTGTTCCTCCCAAAAGTTCTGTCACACAACAAATGGCTACTGATTGAGAGAGGCATTTCCAGAGGTGCTAAAGCTTCCAGAAACCAACTTTGTGTGTAGGTGTGGGGGAAGGGAGGGGTGGCTGCTCAACATTTTCTTCCTCACAATTCTATTTCGTAAATATTTTTGTTTATGGCTGCCTTTTGTTTTGTGGCTATAAAAACTCACACTGCCACCTCCATGGCAGAACACATCATTCTAGACAACATAAATCTGTGTTCCCAAGACACAGTCGCTCATATTTATCTCAAACTCTTATCCAAACAGGGCGTTTTACCCTTGAACAATCTCTTAAATCAGCCACAAAAAAGTACAGTGCTAATGACTTCTGTAGTAACTAGGTTTTATACTTAATTAGGATATACCTGTATGTTTGAGTAACCATGTGTGCACATGCACAGATTGCTATAGCCACATCAGCAAGCTACCTGGGAACAAATAAAACTATTCAACCAACCTAAGTGGCAGTTCCTCTTCCAGGTTCATAGGATTAATCAAGACAATACTAGAGGCAAGTAACATGAGTAACAAAGTCATACCATGAGATTTTCATACGTAGTCACTGACACAAACCATAGGGGCAGCAAATTCACAGTGCAATCTTACCTCCACTTTGAAGCAAAGCTCAACAATGGATGTGATTGGCATATTAAATTATCATTTCATCACCATTTCACATTTGCCTGAGATAATTTCATGTGAACTAAATGTGATGAGACTCTAGTGTGCTGACTGGGTGTGGAATTGCAATTCACATATGTATGGAAGTGCTACTGTGAAGACGGAGGGAAATAACGTGTAGTGACTCTATCCTATGTTCATTCCTGACATACATAATATAAAGTTCACATTTGAAGGAATTCAAAATTACTCAGGGAGGGTCTGAGGAGATGGCTTAGGTGAAGCGCTTGCTGTGCAAGCATAAGGACCTGATTTTGATCCCTAAAACACACATTTAAAAAGCCATCAGAACGGTGACACACACTAGCAAGCCCAGCATTGGGAAGATGGAGAGAAGGATCCCTGGGGTTCAGTAGCCTATTAGTCTAGCCAAATCTGTGAGCTCTAGGTCCAATGAGAGATTTTATCTCAAAAAATAAGGTGGAGCCACATATGCTGGCTCATGTCTATAATCATATCACTCATGAGGCACAGGCAGATCCCTGAGAATCCCAAGCTAGCCAGGGCTACCTAGCTAGACCATCATAAAAAGAGCTAGAGAATAGCTAATGAAACCACATGAGACTGATTCACAGCCTCTATATATGTATATACCCACACACACATTCACTCCCTTGCTCTCTTTCTAGATACATTTAGAAAACTGAGGAAATTAATTTTCTCTCACAGCGTTTCAGCTAAAAAAAAAATCAGTCTATGTATACATTATATACAGGGATGGCCTTGAACTCCTGATCTTCCTGTCTCAGCCTCCCAGATGCTGCAACTACAAAAGCGTATCACTATACCAGTCCAAGATAGTAACGTCAATTCCTAGATTAGTCCTAATAGCACAGAAGGAAACAAGCTTTGAGTCAGTGCTGGGGCAGTCCCCAGTCACACTGTCTGCACACGCACAGCAATCTCTGAATTCTATGGCTTTAAAAACAGTAAAAACATCCAAACAAGTATCAATAACATCAGTCTTTAAATTAAGTGACAATGAAAAATTCAGTAATTACGACAAATAACTGATGTAAAATAGTAACAACAAATTCAATTTTTTAAAAACATGTAGATCTGGGTTAGCAGATGGCTTAGTGGATAAAGATAATGCCACCAAGCCAGACAAAATGAGTGTGATCCCTGGCATCCACATGGTGAAGAGGAGAAACGACTGCTGCAAGTTGTCCTCTGACCTCCATTTGTATGATATATGGCAGGAGCTCTCTACCCCTCCCCAAAATAACTAAGTATGTAATAAACAATTCTAAAGCACATAGATTTTCCTGGTTTATAAGAGCTATGCCACTATGAGATCATACCCTGAATAGTGATTGGCTGTGCATCTCATCAAGAGCAGTAAGGCCCACACTGCTCAAAGTGAGGTAAGAAAACAGAAACATCTGTTTTCTAGAAATCTGTTTTCTAGAACTTAAATCTGAGCACCCACAACAGCACTAAACCTGGGGAGATGACGTGTCAGAAATCCGTGACACAGCTGTTTCAGAGATTAAAGGGAAAAAGAGATTAGACACATGGATATAAACCACATGGCTGCCTTCCTTATTTTCACATAATGGAGTCATAAAGTTTATATGTCTAGTCAAAACCCTCCATATGCAAGCTCCAGTATTTAATAAAGACCCTAATCCAGGGAGGGCTGCCTACAGGCCTGTCACATGTGCCCACAGGACATGACTACGACCTTTAGTACATGAAGACAGGAAAGGTACACCCACATTTCAACAGAGAGCTACTCAAGGTGTTACTGGGGTTGCTGAGAGCCTAGGGACAGTCAGAGATGCCCTGGCTCAGGAAGCTGAGACCAAGATGAGAGAACCCTAAGCCCACTTTCCTTGATACTTGCTGTCCACTCATTTTCCACTCCTCTCAAATGTTAAAATGTTACCATTTTAATGGGAAGAAATTAAGCAGTAAAGAACTATAAGCCTGTTAGATGGCAGTATTCACTAGCTACCCAGAGCCAGGACCCCACACAACATTCTCAGAATAGAATGTCCCACTGCACACGTCACAGCTCCAAAATAAGTGAATGACTACAATGTAGTCCTTACTCTCAAGGTGCCCAGGGGCTGTTATTGAATGCCCAGTGTGTACTGGGCGCTCCTAAATGCTTTCCTGCTTTATTATGATACTGGCAGTCATGACCACCTTCTTTTTCAAATGAGAAAACATGTTATCACTCAGAGAATATGTAACCGAGAGAGACTAAATTATTTCCCGTGTCTCTACTCTGGTTTTAGAGTATATGCTCCTAACCAGGCAGTCCAACACACTGGCTATCCTCTTAACTTCTAAGGCTGTCCTGACTTCCATGTTCCTCAGTGTTGCCGGATTACTCACCCTAATCTTTACTGGGAAAACTTATCTGCAGGATAACCTGTGTATTTGGTATGCTCTCCTCAATAAAGACGACCACAGAGTACATCTAACAGTGCTTTAGAAGCAGTATACGAGCTTTATTTAGAATTATATGGACAGGTGGTAAGACAGCTCAGTGGACAAAGGCATCTGCCATGCAAACCTGCAACCTGATTTTAATCTCTGGGACCCATACAAAGGTAGAGAAAGAGAATCAACTCCATCCAGTTGTCCTCTGACCCCACATGTAACCTAGCATGCATATCCACACACATAAACACGATGATAAATTTTCAAATTTTAATTAAACAATTTGGTAGACCTGGGAGTCTTACAACACTACTAAGGAACTGAAAGCTGGTCACTCCATGGAAAAACAGCTGCTTTGCTTCTTCCTACCATTCCCGCTTATCTGGGCAAACCAGATACTGCTTTGAAAAAGTCACGTTCAACTTGAACAGCTAGCATATAGTCAGGAAAAGCAATACAAAATACCCCTTTCACATATGCTTTAGACACTGCCTCTGAGGGCATCACCTGCCAACCACAATAGCTGTTAAACTTTCAGGAAAATTCACGAGGACACACTACTGATGTGACCCTTCCTCCCGCCGCTGTTGTAAAACAATTTCATTCAGGTAAGACTACTTAAGTGATGACTGATTTCAATATTTTTCCCATTGATGTACCTTATACTTGATGCTGTGTTTCATAAACCTGGATTCTCAGAACAGTGGCAAATTTGGTAAAACAACAACAACAACAAAAACCCCAAAATTTTGAAGCTGCTAACAGGTTTCCTAAGGGAAAAAAAGAATACTTCAATCTCAGGCTAAAGACAGCGTTTGCATTGTGAAATACAACAGTCCTTCAAGTCTAGACCTGCAGCAAGTCCATCATGAAAATCACCAGGAAAGCAAGAGCTCTCAAAGAAAAATAAGCCACAGAAATTGGCTTAGCATGCTGAAAAACAAGTACACACGCAAAACAAGCCTAAATACCCACTACCTGAGAGGGTCACTGACAAACAATACCACCAAGTAGAAAGTGACCTTGGTGTTACAGAGAGGCCAACAGCAGCTCAACATGCCCGATGGAGAGCAGTGGCTAGTGCCATCTTTCCATGTACTTGTCGGCACAACTGGGGACAGGTCTAGAAAAGCTTTCTGTGCACCGCCTGGGTGCTAGGGAACATATTTTCCTAGAAGTCTTTAACAGTGAGATGATGCTCAGTGGCTATTAAGAGTGCTGTGACTGGTGTGCTGGCCGCTGGCATACACCGGTGACCTACTCTCAATGCCTGTCACCCGCTGATGGCTCCCTGTGCCAGTGAGTGAAATGACCACACCTGCCATGAGCTTGATTCCCAAAGTCACCGATGGAGGAGGGAGGTTCTCCCCCAAGTGGAAGCCACAGAATTTCACACAAAAGCTTTCAAATATGTGCAAACTTACAAACATACTTTTATTTTTTTATTTCTGAAAATAAAGGAACTGAGGACTATAGTCCCTCCAGAGGGTGGCTTTATTCAGCCTGAAATCAGAAACAGTCTGTGAATTGCAGAGAACTCCAGACATTTCCCAGGTAAGGAATAAGCACTCTGAAAGGCCACGATCTAAGGGCACGTAGCTAAGCTCAAAGCTGAATGCAGAGCTCCAGCACTTGGCAATCCGACCCAGCGTTCTCGTCTCCCAGCACAGCTCTCCCTGAACTATCAATCCTTACTAAAAATTTCCCAAGACAGGAATATAAATATGAAATTCATCAACAACTTATAAAAGTGTCCCTTTCTAAAACTGTACATGCATGTCTGCATGTGGGAATGGGCACATGAATACAATGCTTTCAGAGGCCGGGGCACCGGATCTCCTGGAACTGCAATCAGAGGCATTATGAGCCTCGTGCCATGGATGCTAGTAAGCAAAGTAGGGTTCCCCCAGAAGGCAGCAGGAAGCACTCTTAACCACTGCCATCTCTCCAGCCCAAAAGTGTTTCTTATGTACTTCACATAAGATGACCTAAGACTGGCAGTTTCTTCTTAAATTACTTTTTCAAGTGTACAGATACTAATTGATAGAAATATAAAGAAAAGTATCCTGATTTCCAAATGAGTCTAAATTTAAAAATCACTGGTTTTGTTTGTTGTTTTTTTTTTGGGGGGGTGGAGTATCACTATGTAGCCCAGGCTACCATGGAACTCATTACACAGACCAGGTTGGTCTTGAACTCAGAGGTCCACTAGCTTCTGTGTCAGGAACCTAGAATGAATGAATGCACACAGTTTCCCCTCCATCTTCATAGTGCTGACATTACCACCTGATGTTTCCAAGGTACGTGATGGAACACTTCTGTCAGTCTTACGAGCACCCTCAAATAGAGTCAGCATCACAACATGATGAGTCTACCATGGTACAAACTTTCACCAAACACAATGACTTCTCCAGCTTCTATTAAACAAACAGTAAGAACCTGAAATGTACCTCCTGTGTACAGTCCCTTAGTTCTTAAGAGTTTTAAAGACTAACATATTTAAGCCTAGTGTGGCAGCTTATGCCAATAATTCCAGCACTATGGAAGCTGAGATATGAGGATCAAAGCAAGCTGAAGGATGTCCTGGGTCTACATACTGAGTACCAGGTTACTGTGAACTACACAGCAAGCTTTAAACAATCGGTGAAATAAATAGGTGTAACTAAGACAAAACACTTTATTTCAGATGGCAATGTGGATTTTGACAGAAAGACTTCTCTGTTATAAATCCAATTATATGCTAAAAGTTACTGGAAATTAACTGCTTATAAATGATTATAATTTGGACAAACTGTTGTACTAACTACCAAAACCAAGTACTTTATTTCCAGGTCAAATAGAAAACACATTCTTGCATTAGATATAAATTTAAAATAATTATCATGTGTATATTATTTCCTAAATGGTTTTATGCCAGAGCTTGGGGAATCACTTAAATTTTCTCCTTAATACATTAATTATTCAGCAGGCAACACAATGCAGCTCATACTGTACTGAAGCAGGCAGAGTCCAAAGGTGTATCCCCAAAGACACAGAGCAGCAGTGATCAGGCACTGGGATCAGAGCTCTTTAAAAAAAAAAAAAATTACAAGTGTGTATGTGCACACAAGGCCTGGAGCCCACAGAGGATCTGGCCTGAGCTGGAGTTCCAGGATTGCTGGGAACTGAACTCCTCTGGAGGAGCAGTACAGGTTCTCAACTGCTGAGGCACCCCTCCAGCCCAAGATCAGCACTCTAGAACAAGCAGAAACTGCTTCCTAAGAGGGATGGCAGCTTTGCTGTACTCTTTCATCGCCGACTTAAAACTTCATCACTGCAGCATTCTAAGATCAGCTCCCGAAAGGAAGAGGTGCAGAGGAGGAGCAAATACCCCACGGTTCCTTAACCAGGGCCAACTCGTTCAGACATGAACCTCGAGTAACAGTACGGTCTACCTAAAACGGAGCCTTCATGAAGACGGTAATCCTAGGCTTCATGGTGGAGCCTCAGACTTCACTATCGTGTTGTATTCATCTGTTATATCAAATACTTCAGTTTCTCCTTAGCATCACTCTTATTTTTCAACTTCAGTGGGCTTTCTCCACTACTTCCTGTCTGTACAATGGGAACATGCTTAGTGCCTTGCTTCTAGAATTAGCCCTGAGATCACCTTCCTGTATTTCCTTTATAACTTAGAAATTACTCAATAATAGCCCCCAAACTTTGATTTATAAAGAGATTTCACCAAAGTCGTTAAGACTTTCCTTTTAAAGTCATTGTTAATTTTAATTTGCTCCCTTTCGGAACATTAAATCTGATTTTTCTTAACTTGGGAGCCCTGGTTCACACATGCACTAGTACCTTGGCACTTGTTATCGAGGCATAGCCGTTTTCCATTCAACTTGACCAAAGTCTGGGTGCCTGGAAATTGAACAGGATTCTAAAAAAAGGAAACCAAAAGTCACAACGGTTTGGGAGCCTAGTCCCTAACACCTGCAGCACCAGCAGCTGAAAAGTGGGAAACGGCTTCACCTGATTAGAGGAGACCCTTCCTCTCTAATGGAAATGAACACTTTGGATAGGTCAGTCAAGAACACTCCTGGATCTGAGCCGAATTCAACTCTCTATACTGAGTAGTCACAACCCCATTACACAGATTAGGACATCTGTGCAAAGCAGCAAGCACCCACCAGAGTGTAGGTTCTGAACGCATCAGATTTCAAGGCTACCTTTGCTGCTCTGAATTTTAAGGCTAGATCACTGAGTACCACACAGAACATGCAACAGTCTTTCTGAGACAGGAAGACCAAGGCTGAAAAGCTCAAGACTTCCGCAGAAACACAACATTTAGGGGAAAGGAATATCTAAATGCATTCCAGTCTCCTGGTTTCCAGTCCACCGGGTCTAGTAATGGTCTGTATGCTGCTGGAGTGCATGTGTCTTTTGGAATGGAGTGCCACTTGATGTAATTTGTAACATCTCAAATGTCTCCAAATGAAATCCATGTGAGCAGTAGTTTCAAGGATGCATACTTTTAGTGGTGAAAAAAGTTAAAAACTTAATTGGTACTTATGAATTATCACACACTGTAAAGGAGCATCAGCAAAGTGCTTGTTCAGTCAATTGCCTATAACATGTAACTATAACTGGCTAAAAGGCACAACTGTGTATGTGACAGACCAAGTCCCAGTCCTCCTGGAATTCACATCCTGGTGGAGGACACAGACAAACAGATGACAATGCAGTGAGGAAATTTGGTTACTGTGGGGGGGGACACGGACACACGATGCCATGGGAACAGGAAGCAGGGACACCTAACCCAGACTGCACTTTTCAAAGCGGGCAATGTGAAACATTAGAAGAACCAGCGAGTCAGGGAAGCAAAACTGAGAGTACTAGTGTTGCAGGAAGTACGAGCAGCATTTACAGAGGAGAGCAAGCAAAGGTCAGAAAGCTTGCACTATGGGAGAAACAAGGACCAAGTCAGACAGGCCCGAGAGACAGGGCCTCACAATCCTGTCCATTAGAATATCATGAACTTTAAAACAAACTAAACAAAACAGGTCTGGCTCCATGTCAAAGCACAACAGAATCTATCACAACTTTAAATGCTTCCTAGATTGTGCCGCCAGGACTGAAAAACACTGCTGCCAGCTTTAAAAGAGAAGGCAAGGGAGTGGGTTCTGATGATCCACCTCGGTGCAGGCCATAAACTGCACAGCAAGACCCCAGCTCAGTAACAGTGGTGGTAACCGCAAGCCTTACCCTAAACAAATAAACCAAAACCAACCAAACAAAAACCTGCAAGCAAACATGCTTAACACATTTACCACTGCAAATTTAAAAAAATAAAAGATGATCTTAATTAAACCTTTTGGGCCCTGTTTCCCAGTTCTATTAAATGAGCAATGACCCGGAGAAGAATAGAGTCTAGTCTGAGTGAAAGAAGTCAGAAAATGGTTGTTTTGTCAATGAATCTGTGTCTCTTGCCACCTGTTTGGCCTCAGATTAGAGTATCATTTCCTAGGGAGACTGATGTTGCTCGGCCTAAATAGGACAGGTAAAATAACTTAAGAGAAACCAGACCTTCTAAAAACCCTACTTGACTATACCTTACAGGATGAGCTAGGAATGATACTCTGAGATTTCTGAAGTTGGATAGTAAGTATTTTTGTGCAAGGGAAATCTTTCATGATGCTTCATAAACACTTCATTTAAAGATTTCCCCACTTTGGAATTCAAGATACAGAACAGTAAAATAGAGAGAACTGATCCTTTTAATGCCACTCAAGCTGCTAAAGAGATCAAATAGGATTAAGTTCGCTCTCTTCAAATAAACAGACCAACATAGCAAATGCTCTGTACATGACTGCAACTGTTTAAAATCTCCGTTCGGTGAAAGAAACAGTAAGCTGCTGCCTTTAAAAAGTTATCATCGCCTACTGTGTATGAGTATTCTCTTTCTAAATTTAGACGGTTTTAGAAGGCAGTACTGACTGGGGATAGAGGACCTTATGGCAGGAAGGAAGCTAGGCCTCTAGGGCCCGCAGGTGCTGTTACCAGTCTTCCACAGAAAGCGCCCTCCTGAGAATACACTCACAAATTCACGACTTCACTTAGCTATCTAATGACACTTCTTTAATACTACATCCAATTTGCCTAAAAATTTTTAAAACCTTAGATAAAGACAGGGTTTTACGTTTATTTGCGTGTTCATTGTTAACTCCTTCCACTTGGACAGGCTTGCTTTATGCTCGGTTATCAATAAAACGGCAACATTTGTTACTTTATTTCCCTCCTGGTGATTACTATTCTGATGTGCTACCATTTGTTTCAATCACTTGTTCTGTGATTTTTTTTTAAAGTGGGAAAGCGCTATTTTGAAAAACGTACAGTTAAAAAAGGTATGGATGCTTACATATTTGTTATTGCCTCCTTTAAAAAGTCCCAAAACACGACATGAAAAACTAAAATCAACAAAACCCCAAACTCAAAAAAAGCCACACATCAACACCAACCGTACCCTTCAGATAATTCCGACTGATGACACTGCAGAACAGTTAATCTGATAATTAAAAATTTCCAGAACACGTGATGTTTAGACCGTGATCTACGCTGTCAACCAGAACCCAACGCTTTAGTTTAAAACAAAAATACCTTACAACTTGAATAGAAAGACACGTTAACAAATTCTTGAACCGCCATTGCAAAGGGAGCTCACTAATCAAAACATCGTGTTTGATTTATCCAAATTCATTCAGCGACACAGTATCTTTTATTTTTTTGGGCCCAGGACTTTTTATTCAATGCACCATCAAACGTACAGATTCCACAGCACACGATGTCAACAAATACCAAGAGAGGCTAGCCTCCGATATGGTCCAAAGTGGTTCAAAAGTTGCAGTGGCAACGACCAGACCTGAGCTACCTGGGCTCCTCCCAAGCCGGTTTCCCCAGGGTCCTGGGAGCCCACGCCTCGCGTGTGCACGAAGGCGCAGTGGAGGCACGAGCATCGGGCTGCAGTCGACTCGGCTCCCCACAGACGCAGACTGCACAAGCCCTCGGCTCGTCCTCCTTATCTATCCAGGTACGGCGGGG
>LOJH01009605.1:8065-29170 GCA_001685095.1 Ellobius talpinus
ACACACACACACACACACACACACACACACACACACTTGCACACACACCATATCTTAGAACTCATCTTGGAACTAATCGGACTGGTCTGATTTTCCATGCCTCTTGGAAGAAGATGGAAGTTCATAAAAAAATAGGGAGAGATGAGACTGGGGAACAGGATGATATACAAACTTAGGAAGTAATCCAGGTTTGTTGGGAATCAACAAGCCTGGTGTCCCCAGGAATGAAACTGACTGCAGACTTCATGCTAATCCCTTGGCATGGAGTGCTCAGGGTTAGTCTAGGTGGACATACAATTATGGAGAGGCTCAGAGAGTTGGGGTGAGCTGAGTGTGTTAGGTGGGAGATGGTGGTGTCCTAGCGTGGGGAGTACACAAGTCATTTTTTCTGAGATGACCCATCAGAAGTGGTGAGGGGGACAGCCCATTGACTCATTCCCTAAGTGACAGCATCTCAAGACTCTTTCTCTAAGAGAAGGCCTGACTCAGACTTGCTTTGTACACTTTGGGTCTCTCCAGGAACTGCCAGACCAAGCTTTTGTCTGCAGGGTCTGAGAGGCACAACTTGGTCCAATAGTCCATTGTTTCAGTCTTGGGCTCTTTACATGACAGCCAAACCCAGAGGGACCAATCACAGGCCTCACAAGCAGAGGCCACAGCCACATCTTCGGCTCTCCTGGACGTGACTGGGTACACTAGAGTAGCGTACTGTGCTGAAACTGGTTAAAAAGCCGCAGACCTGGGATTGGCTCCCTGAGAGAGAACCCAGGGAGCATCAGCAACAGGCACCAACTGCCACATCAGCGAAGTTGGCTGTGGTCGGCTGCACAAAGCCAGCTGGTACCAAGACTCCAGTGCTCACTCAGGATAATGGCATCTACAGGGTAGTGGCATGTACCCAGAGGCTGGAAAGTTCTCATTTGTACTGAGCAGGACAGACTTTCTCAGCTACCAACATTAGTGCTAATCAGAAGTCTTCTCCTAAGCTGGATTCTAATATCCTCCTGTATTTTAAGTCACAGCCAGGCTCCCAGTGCCAGCTTTAGCAAGCCTCTACCTCTTTAGCATCACAAGAACTAGCATCAGCTCTGGCCATAGGGAATTTCATTCATCTGTTCCTACCTGCTTTCACAATCATCCGCCTCTGGTCCTGCCATTCCCTAGAAGACCACACATCTTCCATCTCATGAACACCACATTCCTATTAAAGGATGTACTCACCTTTGCACATTTTCAAAACTCCTGAGAAACCAGGTCAGCAAGATGGCTCAGTAGGTAAAAGCGCTTGCCAGCAACAAGGTTTGTGACCTTAGTTTCAATCCCCAGAACCCACATGGTGGAAGAAGAGAACCGACTCCTGAAAGTTGTCCTCTAATTTTCTCATGTGTACAGTGGCATGTGTGTGCACACACATACATAAAATATAATACTTTTTAAATTCCTAAGAAATTTACTAAAAATACTAGAATCAGTGAATGAGTTCATCAAGGTCATGTAAGATCAACATCCAAAACAATGTTGTTATTTGTTTATACTTTCTTTACATTTTTATTTATTTATTTTTAATTGTGTGTCTCTGTGTCTGTATGTGCACATGCGAAGTCACTGTGAAGATCAGAGGAGGGAGTCAGGTCCCCGGGAGGTAGCGTTATAGGCAACTGTGAACCATGTGGGTATTAGCAACCAAATTCTTGTCCTCTACAAGTGCACTACAAGGTCTTAACTGCTGAGTCTTCTCTCCAGCCCCTTCTACCTGATTTTCATGAGTAAACTAAACATCAAATGGAGAAAGAAATTCTTTTACAACAGCACCAAAGGAATAAAATTCTGGAAATAAGTTCAACAAAAGAAGCACAGATGTTATGCCCTGATAATACAAGACATTGTTGAAAGATGTTTAAGAGCATTTCAATAAATGGCAGAACATCCCATGCTCATGGACTGGAAGGCTTACTTTTTAAAAACGAGCCTACTTCCCTTGTTGACCTGTACATCCGACACAGTGCTGATCTTAGCTGACTTCTTTGTGGACATTGATGAGTTAACCAATTTTAAAACACAGTATGGAATTAGAAGAGATCCAGAATCATCAAGACAGCTCCGACTAGAACACAGTTAAAGACACATGCACACTCTCTAGTTTCAAACACACTAACAGCCAAGATGTGGGGCTTAAAGACAGACATAGATCAACAGCACAGAACTGAGAATCCCTGAACACACGTGCTCATCTATAGTCAATTGGCTTGGATGAGAGTGCTAAGACTATTGGATGCCTTTTCAAATAGTCATACTGGGGGTAGGGATACAGAATGCCTGAAATGAGAAGTCCTTTCTTCCCACACTGTTTGCCGAGCAAGGAGGATCCCAACCTATATTAATAAGATGTACAATGACTTAACCCTGCATTTAAGAAGCAAATAAACATAAGTGATGAAAATCCAAGTACCAAAACACTCTGGTGCTACCAACCCTCATTAGACAAAAGCAAAATAAACTAAGATGTCTTGAAACTGGAGCCTCTAGTGGGGAGGCAGAGTCCTCTTCCTTTTTCTGTCATAGGAGTTAGGGACATTAGTATGAAAGATGCCAGCAGTCAAAATACCCATGTGATGCTCAAACTCAAAGACCAGTGATTGTCCTCACCCAAATTCTCCTCTGAGGCCTTTGTTTTTTCTAGAAACCAGACACGGTCATTTTCTTCATCCAACTTTTAGACCAAGAAGCCAGAGAAGGGTAAGGAGGGCGCTGCCTAGCTGAACGAGGCATGTGTCTTCAGCCTGGAGAAGAACACCTCTTTCCTGCAGCAAATCCGTGCTTCTTCCCTTGGTAGCTCATCATATCAAGCTCCAAAAGGCCAATTCCCAAATGATTCCAAAGGGTCTTTTGACAAAAAGTGATAAACTCCAGGTGCAGGGGGCCAAGGGGTCCCCTTCAGGGAGCTACTGGCACGCCATGCTGATAATTCTCGAAGATTGTTCACCTTTCTCCAAGGAATTGTCCAGCAGCCAGCTATGTTGCAAAGACAATGTCTGCATTTTCAAGTTTCCTTAAAGGCAAAATGAAGCAAACACTACCCATCTTTAGTGGGACTTTGTAGAAAGCAGATGGAAAGTAACTTGAAAGCTATACCATACAATAGGAGTAATAACACATCATACAAAGCAAGAGGATACAGTTCAACTCCAGACAGACATCAGGCGAAAGCTGAGGGGAAAATATAACATAGACTGGGTAACAGGTGATAGGAAAGGTTCTTTGTTCACTTTCATGAGGGTAATAATAGCGTCACAGTGATCTAACATTTCCAGGATTGTGCTGATCTATGGACATATGCGGATAAAATCACATGATGTCAAGATTTACTTTTAAAAACTGAGAAAAGAACAAAAGGTACTTAATGCAACTGGGACAAAATGTTGGAACTAACGAGAAGAACATAACTAGTCGTAATTCTCTCAAGGGCATATCTGAACTCCTTCGGCACAAAAGAACTTAAACAATGTAGAATTTTCTAGACATCCGTCAGCTTTCTGAGGATCACATCCACAGCCCAGAAAATCCACTTCCCTCACAAAGCTCTTTCCAACTAGTCATCCACGGGTCAGAGGGTTAGGAAAGAGGCCAGGAGAGGCTACCAGCTGGGAAGAAAAGAAATAAATGAAAGTATCCTAGGAGAATATACAGGGAAGTTTCAAGCTGCCAGACTCGCTCATGGGCTTCATCCTTAGAGCTGTATTTTATTCTCTCTGTTGCCACTGGATGTATAAGTGATTTTACTTTTGAACACAAAGGTTACAGGGGAAAAAACAAATATAGGCCACTGAGACCCAGTCTCCTTAGGGACAGCCAGGAGTCCATCAGGGACTCCGGGGCTTCACACATTCTGTCATGAGTTTAACAGATGTCCCAAGGACTAAAGGGTAGGATAAGGGAAAAGTAAAGACTAGAAAGAAGTAGAAGTTATAATTCTCTCTGAGGTAAGATCAGTCCAGTGAATCAAGCTCTTATGTGTGAAGAGACCCAGGAAATGGATGCATCCTCCCTCAAGCCAGTTCTAGCCAATTAAGTACACAAGTCACCATGCCTTACTGATTCTCCAAAGATGACAAATGGGCTTACCCACAGAATGTGGTAATGTAAGGGAGGGCTCCAGCTACGAGACTGAGGCTCAAGTCCTCAACACTAAACCAGAACTACTGAACTTCAGCACTTGGATGTGGGGAGGAAGTATCCACTGAGCTGATTTGAGCATCTCTTCAACTCCAAGGATTTGGGAGATTAAAATCTGGGCTTGTCTGGCGTGGTGCATCTCTCATCGGAACCTGAGGTTTCCTTGCCACATTAGGTAATTCAATTCCCCTACTCCACGCAGCTGCACCCCTCCACCATGCATTCCATTTTGCTGTGATTGGTTGGTTGGTGGTTAGTTGGTTGGGAGGTTCTTAGTATTCTTTGTCGCAGCAGGACAGGGAGGGACGGGGAGAAAGGAATGTTTCGTTCAATTATTTCTATCAGGGCTGAATAGAGTCACTTTAGTCTGGTCACTACACCCTAGGGCTCCAAGACTTGGGTAAGGGGGAGAACGACGACACCAGTAGGGAATTCGGGTAGGACAGAGGGACCAAAAATTGATCTGCGTGTTTGTGGTGCGGGGTTTTTCCTACTGCTCAGTCTCTCCTGGATAACGGTGGTAGAGGTTCCCAGGGCGACTTGGGAATGAAAATTTGGCGCGGGGACCTTTCTCCTGCTCTGTTCACGAAGATCAGGCTCTCTCGTTCGAGTCTTTCTGGCAGGCTGGGTAGAGAATCCAGTTGCAAACTGTGCGCTCTACAGCTGCTGGGCACTAGATCCCACGATGCCCAAAACCAAAGTCACAGTCAAACTTCAGTATCTTCCCTGTCCCCTCACTCCCCACCACAAGCTCCGTGTCTCAAAGCCAGAACTGTGGCCACTGGCCCATTTTCCAGATGCCCCTTCCCCACTCTGTACCCTCCAAGGCTTCCAGTGTGCACCCCAAGGCTCCACGCTCGGTCCGGGAGCGCCCAATGTTCCCAGGAGCCAAGCACCCAGCTCCTGGGGTAAATCGACTGCCTCCCGGGACCACCCTAAGGTGGGACTGGGCGAGGCTGCTGACATGGGGTGGGGGTAGGGGGACCTGTCAGCCCGCACGTCCTCCAGCATTCCTGGCGGGAGCTGGCCCAAGGGAGGAGGAAGAGAGGGGATGGAGCCTGCGTCCTCGCCTTAGCCTGAGAACAGCGAGAGAAAGAGGGTGAAAATTTGCTTGCTCTCTTACTTGGCAGCAGGGCTCCGTGGTGGCCAGGCTGGAACTGGGCTCTCACTTGTGGCCCCTCTCCACGCCGATCGCCGAGGACCCCTCCGAGAAGCGAGGCGAAGTGTGGGCAGGAGCGGGCTACAGTTCTGGGCAGGATTTCGCCCGCCCGTAGCTTTTAAAGAGAAACTCGCCGCAAACCCCTCCCCCGACCCCCGCTGTCCGCGAAGGCGGCCTCCAATTTAGCCCGGCCTCCACCCTTTGTTGAACTTCCTAGGCTTATCCTGGGAAGGAGGGGTAGCTGCCGGGGGAATGGGGGTAAAACGGCGCGGGTTGGCGTTGGCTGCTCTGGGGGACCGCGCGTTCCAGAGAGCGCACTTTTCTCCAGAAGATTCCGCACCCTCCAGCATCCCAGCCCCGCGTTCAATTCCTCCAGAGTATGCTTTACCAGCTTTAAGGCCGGCGTTGAAACCAGAAGCTCTCATTTATCTCACTCTGGTTTCGCGTCCCTTCTCTGGTAGGCGATTCTGAATAGCTAACCTTAACCAAGCTCGCCGCGCAGCCGAAAATATCTGTACACTGAGGAAAGACAAAAAAAATTGAGACAAGAGCGGGAAAAAAAGCCAGTCGCTGGAATCTGGCTGAAGTTTAAAACTTTATCACAACTGATAAAATTGAAATTGCCAACGGGAATAGTGCTGGGGCTTCCTAAAGGTTTCTCAAGCAAACAAGAGGTTAAAGATAAACTAAAGATAAATTAAACTGCTGTAGAGCCCTGTATCTAAATAACGTCCCTCACAAATCACCTAGCAGTTCTGTTTACACACGGAAATTCTTTCAAGGTAAGGACTGTATTCAAACCAACTCATATAGTTTCAATTTGTCAACTAAACGCTAAATTTTGCTTAATTTTTAAATCTTGTAAATGGCATCCTTTGAGAGCAATGCAGTTTAGAGAGCCCCGGGATTATCTATGGGGCCATGGTGAAGGTGCCTAAAGAACACACCTCAAGTATGTGTGTGTGTGTGTGTGTGTGTGTGTGTGTGCTGGAGGCCAGAGGTCAACTTTTGGAGTCTTACTAAATCTCCATATGTTTTCCATTTTAAATAAAGTTCTTTGAGAAGTTCATGCACACAATACAATGTACTTTGTTTGCATTAGCTCGCTCCCTGCTCTTCTTCCTAACTCCTCCCAGATCCATCCCCCATCTCCCCAGCTTCATTTTCTATTTGACAAGTAAAATTTAACCCAATGAGCTCAATTGGTGCTGCCCATATATGCATGGGTGTGGGGCCACCCACTGGAGCATGGCTGACCTACCAAAAATAAAACCCCAAAACCGAAGCCATCAACTCTCAACTCTCTCAATAGGTCCTCAGCTAGGGTTAGGGCTTAATGGTGACTACCTTGTTCTTATGTAGGTCTTGTGCAAGCTAACAGAGCTACTGCAATGGTCCTGTAGTGTCCAGAAGACCTTGTTCCACCCAGCCCTTCCTGACCTCTGACTCAGAATCTTTCTACCCTCTCTTCTTAGATATTCCCTGAGCTTTGATGAGGAGGGCTTGTGAGATAGATATCCCACTTATGACTGAGCACTCCACAGATATTTATTCTCTGCACTCTGGCCAATTGTGAGTTTCTGGGTTAACCGCCATCCACCCCACAAAGACGCTTCTCTTATGAGGCCGAAGAGTTATACTACTCTTGGGTATAAAGATATGAATGTCCAGGCCAGTTTGCTACAGCAAATGATAGTAGTAGGTTCACCCCTGGGGCCTATGAGCTCCCCAATTATGGGTTCCTAGCAATATTTACAGTACCAGGTATGAGTTTTCTCCTGCAGAGTGGGCCATAGATCCAATCAAAAGCAGTTGGTTTCCCCAGAACATTTGTGCCACTATTACCCTTACCCATAGACGTATCTTGCCAGACCGTGTCATTGCAGCTTTCAGGGTTCACAGCTGGATAAGACTGTTGTTGGCTTTTCTCCCTGGGCAGCCTGCATAGACACCAAGCCATCAGGGAGGAAATTTCATAGTCAGTACCAGCTTGAGTCTTACAGGTCTCCTGACTAAAGAATGTGCTGTCTTCAGCAACAAGGTCTTGTCACTTCACTGGGGTTCATATGAGAGACTTTTCCTGGGGGAGATAAGACACACACAATACTTGGTGCCCGAACAGGGACCAACAGAACCAAGGATGAGTTGAGGAGTCGATGCACCAGCCCTTCAGTGGTTGCTAGGACATCAGCTGAAGTTGTCCCACTGAGAGTGGAGCATCCCAGGAGTCAGGGCTGCCTTTCTCAGTGTGGCTGAATGACTGGCTGCAACTCAGGCTAAGAGGGTATACCCAGGCAGGGTACAGTCAGGCAGGTTACAGCTAAACCAAACAGCTTGGACTGATCCAGCCAAGTTCATTGGGAAGACATGTACAAGGCCCCATGGAGATGTCTCAGGAAGAGGAAGCCTGATGACTGATACAAATGCTGGGCTCTTCTCCTGCTCTATTAGACCTTGATAACACACTTTTTCTTTTTTTTCTTTTCTTTTTCTTTTTTTTTTGTATTCCCTTACCGTTCCAAGACCAGTTCACCTTTACTTGGAATGGGTCCTTAGAGTGCTGTCCCAAGGTTACTTTCACAGTCTCACTGTTTGTCATGGAATGACGGCCCAGGACCTTGTTCTACTATCCTGCCTGACCTCTATAAAATGGTTCCATTACATAGATGATGTGAGAATGCTAACTTCTGGGTGTTTTACGGATTTTAGAAAACATCTAATGTTCAGGGAGTAATTGACACTTTGCCTTCAAAGTTCAGTGTGTTGATGTTGTGTCTCCTCCACTAATCTCATTCTCGGCCTGTCTCCCTGTTGCCAAAGTAGTAGGTGCTTGATGTAGTTTTTAAAGAAAATAAAACAGATTTTCCAGGGAGCATCTAAGAGACATACAGGTGCACCTGAAGGAATGAAGATGGGGAATAGCCACACAAGATGCAAGGGCCTGCCATACTTCAAAGTTATCAAGAGCATTATAGTCTGATAAGCCACATAGAATACCTGACTGCGTTAAGACTTCTACAACAGCAGTGTCTGCAAATGTAAAAGGACTTCAGGTATATTGGGACTCCTGGGAGGTTGGTGGATTTCCGTACCCCACCTTACCCAATTTGTCTGTCCTTTGTATAACTTGACCAAGATGGGTTCTGTGTGGGGTCAGGACAAAAAATGTCCAGAGATGTTTGAGCCAGCTAAGGTCCTTGTAAGACAGGCCAAATAGTCATGTGCCCCATTATTCCAGCAGGGACAACAGATCTGAAAATGACACATACATAGTTCAGCATGGCCCGTAAGGGACTGGCAAACAGACTGCCTGGGGTCTACACCTATCAATGAGGGATGCAAATATGCTCTCGCCTGTGAGTCCTCTCACAAGCATTTCTAGGCAAGCAAGCAACAGGTAAAGCCACCAGCAAGGGTCTCACCCGACTGAGTGTTAAGTATGGGGACCCACAGTGTTACCAATGACTTGGATAAGTAATCGTTTCACCAACACTGGTGTGCAGAATGGGGCTGAAGACAAAGAGCAATGGTTCCTCCACCTATCTTACAATCAGACTAGCGCTGGATTAACCGAAAAGAAGGATGTGTTATTAAAATGTCAACAAGGGAGCTGGAGAGGGCTGAGCATGTAAGAGTGCTTGCTGCTCTCCTGGGGGATCAGAGTTTGGTTCTCAGCACCCTCAGCTCATAAACACCTGTAACCCCAGCTCTAGGGAATTCCTCTGACCTCCACTGGCACCCGCGCCCACATGTGTGTAGCACATACAAACACATAATTAATATTAAATAACAACAGAATAAAACAACTAAAGAGCTTAAGTAGAGGAGGTTCCCTGCATTAGTGGGAAGGGTCACGCCACAGGTTATAAGGTTGTTAGTTAGATTAAAAAAAAACCCAGTACCAGAAGTGGGTTACTTCTATACTTAGCCAGGGAGGCCCCTGAGGCCCCATAAACCATGACAGATATGTCCTTTCTTGTCAGTTGCGTTCCAGAATTAGACAGACAGACCCTATTGCTGAAGACACCATGTACTTTGCTTACAGGACACAGGAAAACATAGCTGGGATTGAGCTGGCTTTCACGGTGTCCCATGCAAGTGTTATGTGGTCTGCTGCAGGAAGGACCGACAATAACAGTCCCGGATCTTGTGTGTTGCAGTACTGAAATGCCAGGCAAGCTGTCCCTACATGTACAGTAGTAGAGTGACCATAATGGGAACAACCAGCAGCTTTTTGGACCATATTTGAGACTCCACAGGAGTTCACATCTGGTACCAAAAGCCCAGAAAAAACCCTGTGACTGGGGAGATCATAGACCTTCCGCGGGTGGCTGCTATTGATCACGCTGTTGCTGTCAGCTGCCATCTATCATGGAAAGAAACTTCCCTTTGCCACGGATGGCATACTGCAGACTCATAACCACCGGGGGCTACTTACTGCCTTGCATGTTACTTGATGTAAGAGGGTCCTGCCCACTGTGGGTACCATTCCCTAGGTAGGTAGTACTGAGCTAGTTAAGAAAGCTAGCCAGGCGTGAGCCTGCAAGTGAGCCAGTTAACCGATCTCCATAGTTCCTGCTTTAAGTTCTTGCTTGAGTTCCTGTCCTGACTTCCCCAGTGATGGACTAAATAGCCCTGGCTTCCAATGCTTACTTTTGGTCAGGATATTCTATCAAAGTAACAGACAGGAAACTGTAACAGGTGGGGAGGCTCATGAGATTCAGGAAGTAAACAAACTTCACAAGCCTGGACTTGTGAAGGAGCCTCTCCCCACCCTCCACCAGGGTTCTAGAAGCAGAAAACAGGTACCTGCTGAATAGACTCTAGCAGCCCAGCCACTAGGGAGAAGGAGAAAGAGACGGTACCCATGATGAGGCAACCTTCAGTTAGACGGAAGTTCCACAAATGCTTCTAGAAGTATCCTTTGGGTGGAATCCTCCCAGGAGTTTCTCACAGCTGGTTCAGTCCACTTAGAAAATTTTACAGGCTTAGCATCATTTTTCAACACTTACCTAACAAACCATTGCAGTTACTGTTTGTCGCCCAGCAGGGGCCACTGCCAGCCCCACTGTGACCTCCACCATCACTGCTTTCCCCACCAAGTCTGAGCACTTGCTGCTCTTCACTGCCCTTTCAGAGACCCACATTTGGCCCCTAGGACCCAGGTTAACTGGCATGTCACGACCTTCAGTAACTGTAACTCCAGGGCAATCCAAAGTCTCGTTCCTCACAGGAACCTGCATTCATGTCCACACCTGCACAGACCAGTACACCTACACATAATTAAAAATAATTTTGAAATTAAATTTAAAAACTAAGTAAGCTGGTTTACTTACCTTATTTATCTGAAAGAATGTCCTGGAGCTGGAGAGACGGATCAGTGGTTAAAACACCAGCTGCTCTTACAGAGGACCCAGGTTCAGTTCCTAGCAGCCACGTGGTGGCTCACAAAGCTTAGGAACTCTAGTTCCAAAGGCTCAGACACCAGCTTCTGATCTTCATGGGTGTTGGGTATGCATGCAGTGCATATAAGACACAAGCAAAACATTCATACTCATCAAGCTAAATAAATCTTTTTAAAATCTCCTTATAAAATGAAACTTAGGTGGCTGCATGAGCTACCTTATTTAGATTAGGGATACGAGGAAGGCTAATACAGTTAAACTCAACATTGCAAATGTTCTAGCCCCAGTCAGCATGGTTCATTGTTTTTAACCTCCTTGCTGGCAATGTCATTAGGAAAGCGAGCACTATTTTTGTAGGCAATTTTGATTTTATCAGTTGTGGTATGGTCTCATACTTCCATACAGATTCTGAGAGTGACTTGCCATGTTCCCTTGATGTTTCCTGTCTTCCTATGATGAGTCACTCTGACCTGCCCACAGCGTGAACCCCAGAGCCAAGCAGGAATGTTATCAATATCCATCCCCCACTCATTGGATCTTTAATCCCATGAGTGTGAGGCTTGTTAACCCTGACCCTGACATGAAGCAAAGGACCTTAGAGGTCACAGGGTCCAAAACCTTTCATTTACAAAGGAGAAGGCTGCTCCACAGAGGGAAGAGAGTTACTTATCTGTCAGTAGTGGCATGGTGGGGAAGCTGCCCAGCGCTGCTGTCTGCCTGTAACCAGAGAGAGGCCTTTCCTTTCTGCTTTCCCCTTTTCTGTCACCTCTGTTCAGGTAAATCCAATCCTTGACTCCCTAGTGATGATGAGAAAGCTTTTCTAAGGAGACCCCCTACACACACACACACACACACACACACACACACACACAAGCATGCACGCTCCTACTTACCCCAAATAGAACACCCACAACGAAACAAAGTAATGATGGCACCAAAGTCCAACCTGGTAAACCAATGAGTTTTTCCGGTGTTAATCGTTGATGTGGGAGGGCCCAGACATTTCGGGCAGTGCTACCCCTGGCCTGGGCACTTGGTGCTGGAAGTGGACTGAGCAAGCCACGGAAAGTGAACCTACAGGCATAATTCCACTATGGTCTCTGTTTTAGTTCCTGACTCCATGTTTCTTCTTTGAGGTCGTTCTCTGACCTCCTTAATTGCTGGACTCTGATATGGAAGTTGATGCCAAATAAATCCTTTTTTTTTTTTCAAGCGGTTTTCAACAACAGAAACAAACCAGGACAGAAGTGCCACCTACTGCTGCTTGCTTCTGTTTGACTGCAGCTGAAAGCTGAGGGTTTGCTGTAGCTTCCATGTGCCGGGGTCTGTGAGGAGCAGTAGACTCAGGCCAGAGTCACAGCCCCAGGCTGTGACCTGCAGCTGCCTGAAGGGCCCTTTCCAAAGACCACTCTATTTGGGTAAAGATGGGGTCCTTGGCATCACTGCAGGATGAGCTAGTATGAGTAGCTCTGTAATTTATTAGGAAGAGATCTTTAGGGAACAACAAGATAGCTCAGTAGTAATACCTGCTGCTAAGTCAACTGACCTGAGTTAGAGCCCCACATGGTAAAGGGAGAAAAGTGAACCCCCCCAAGTTGTTCTCTGACCTCCTTAACATGTGCCATTGTATGGACATGCTCACTAAATACAAACATTAAATAATGATTGTAAAGATGAATGTCAAGGTCAGGGTTAGCAAGCACCACACTCATGGGATTAAACTATTTCTAGAATAGAAAGGGAGGCATTCAGGGAAACAACAACACACACACCCAAATGTGCAAGTGTGGTGTGAGCTTCTCAGGAAAGACTCACACTTCAAGTCTCCTAGAAGTAGTTATATATACAATTTTGGTGGCTCTCTTTGAAAGATCTTTGAAACAAGGTCTTACTATGTAGCCCTGGCTGACCTGGAATTCACAGAGACCCACCTGCCTCTGCCTCCTCAGTGCTGGGATTAAAGGTGTGCACGCCATGCTAGGTCTTCTCAAATTACATATTGAAGGTTTGCAAAGGAAATTTCTACTGTCTCCTTTTTAATAAATAAGATTGTGTTTTGATTATTATGTGGTGAGGGGACTTTTTTTGTAGTGAGGTTCCTGAGGTGCCTTGGATAGATCTACAATCTGATTCAACACAACCACGGATCACAAAGGGGTTAAGACATGTCTGACTGCAAGCAAGATTCCTTGTAAGATTCCTGGAACTAGCTGCAACTTGGAAAGGGGAAAACCCATATGCCGTCATATACATGTGGGCCTGGAGCACTGGTTCATTGCTCCTTCAGCGTTCTTATGTGAAACATCTCTATACAAAAGGAACGTTATCTCTATGTAGGCAGCTCTCACAGAAAGTTTTCTTACGCATGCTGGACTCTCAGCTGGTGAGAGGCTGGGAGCAGACTCTAGGGTTCGTAACTGTAATTTTGCTGCTGTTATAAATCATAATAAATATCTGATGTGGAGGATATCTGATATGTGACCCCCGGGAAAGGGTTGCTTGAATCCCAAAGGGGTGGTTCAACCCACACATTGAGAAGCACTGCTCTAGGGTGAGGTGCAACTTTTTACCCTTCCCATTTTCCTTCTCTTTCTGTCCTGACACAGGACCACTGGAGGTTGAAATTTGGGAGTGAAAAGCTCCCTGTCTGCGTGCCTCTAGACAGGAACCTCTGGCACCTAAGGCCTGGACCAATAGGCCCTTGGCTCTCAGGGCTTAGAGCTGTCTGCATCTGGGTTCACCAGTCCAGCCACTGGAGCTTGGTCTCTCAAGGGGATTCTTAGTGCCCCTCCACATTGACTTTCTATTAACCTCTGCAGCCACCCTGGGAGCCAGCAGCTCCCTCTGCACCTCACACAGGTCATCAGTATTTGTGATGTGCACCAGATCAAACTGAAAACGTAAGCCTCTAAGACGTGACAGAAGTAGAAACGGCTTTCCTTGGTATTTATTGAGTCTCCAGCTCCTAAGGATGAAGTAGGAGGCTTAAGCTCATACAACCGAATAGCTTCACGTGCTCTAGCTGTCAATATAAAAGAAGACCAAGCAAGCAACTATGCAAGCATTGGTCCACACATTTGGGAAAGAGATTCGGAAATGTCTATCAGGGAGGGGTGTCTGCCTCATCTGGCCTTGGGGAGGGGATCGTGGCCACTTAGGTCACATATTCCATGTTGGACAGACATCTAACCAGCCCTGTGATCTGGCTTCCATCTTTCTCATGATCATAAACCTGCAAATCTCCTCACAATGCCTCTTAGTTGAGTACTGATTGAGAATAAGGAGGCTGCGCCCTCTAGTGGTGGATCCATGCTAAACATTGAGCAATGGCTCTCCTGGCTATAGTAAAAAAGGTATCAAGAAAATTGTACTTAAAACTACTGTGCTGCTCTTGATAACATTTACAAAACAGAACTGGCTTAGAGGACAAGATTTTGTGTTCTGTTAAGACAATTGCTCGTGTTTTCTTCTGATTTTGTTGGACTTTTGACTACTCAGGAAACCAAGTCTAAGGTTCATTTAATTGCGTATGTAAAAGCCTTCTAATGTCCGCATTATAAACAACTATTACTTTAAGGTGGCCCTGGTACATTTAATGTCCTATTGTTGCACACATGTTTCCAGGGCAGAAATGCTTTGGCCACCTCACCACTCCCACAGTCATCTCTTTAAAATAGTTCAGTTAGTTTTGTGTTGTCTCTATACAGCCTTGTTGTCTGGGGACTTTCTGCAGAAGTGCAGCTCTGGCAATATACCACAAGCAGTGTGTTTGGTGGATGTCAGGACTTCAGCTGTAGGGCAGAATGAACTCATCAAACAGAACAAGACAGTGACAGCCGGGTCTGTGATACCTCATGGGTGGAGAAGAGAGGTGACACAGTACTGTCACCTGAGATTCCAGCCTTCCAGTGGGACTTCTTCCCATTGCCCACCCTAGCTGCAAGTGATCCCATTCCCACTGCCCATCCTAGCTGCAAATGATCCTGAGAGATGCTGGAGTACATAGGAAATAGAAGGTCAACCGAAAGGATACTCCACGATGTGGCTTCCATGAGGTCATCATCAATGATAGGTGAGACTTTGCAGTACTATAGCTATTGGGGGCAGGGTCATCACGCTTCTGTAAGTAGCCCCTTACCAGTCCTCTCTAGGTAAGCCCCTGGTTTACTGAGTTGAGCTTTGATGGAACTGTCTGCCATTAGTTCCCTATCCAGGTGAACAGATGTTTGCCTGTTTCTCCCTAGGAAAGTTAATGCCACACACAGATATGCAAATGTGGGGCATGAAAACCAAAGATGAGTTTGGGGGAAGCGATCCCATTGCCCTTTCTGTGGGTAGTGAGGAAGGCAAGTGGTGAGACTGAACTATCTAAGAGTGTAGTATTTTCAGGGGGCAATCCTGTCAGGGCTGTTTTCCCCTGAGGTATGGACTGGTGTGCCTTCCTGCTACAGCAGGTCGCTTAGGCCTTGCTATGGGTAGTAACACATGTAACGAAGCTGAGCCACATGGTGGCGGGGTGTCCCTGGGAAGAATCCCGGGGTGGCTGTTTTCTTCTTTGTGGTATGAGGCCAGATGTCTTTTTGATGAGTGGGTCTGTTGCATGAACCCAGGGACACTCCGAAAATGGTTGATGGACTTGAAAATACACTGCAGTCCCAACTGTGGGAGTTGCATGGCTGTTGTCATGGATAATAAGACACGCAGCTGAGAACAACATAATTTTATTCCAAAATGTTACATCTGCAGGAGAAAACTGTGCTACAGCATTGTCTTGACAACTTCAGTTGTCAACTTTATGCGGCCTAGAGTCACCTGAAAAAGGGGTGTCAATTGTCTATGGGGGACCGTGCTGATTGTTAATTGATGTGGGAGGACCCAGCCCATGGTGGGCAGCATCATGCCCTGGACAGGTGGTCTCTGACTGTATAAGAAACCTAGCTAAGCATGACCCTGTGCCAGCCAGCAAGCAACCTTCCTCCATGGTTCCTGCTGTACTTTGACTTGGAGTCAGATCCTTAGCCAGGGGCAACGCTTTATAAAACGGCAAGCAGGCCTGCCTTCAAGTCCCTGCATTGAGTTCTGACCCTGACTTTCCTCCGTGGACTGACTGTGACCTGGAAGTGGAAGCCAAATAAATCCTTTCTTCCCCTCAGTTGGTTTTGGTCACAGAGATAGAATGAAGCCCGAACAAACACCGAAGGATCTGTGACTGGAAGTCTGCAGTTTCGAACACGAGGGCTTTATCTAAATATTATGCAAAAGGCGGTAGAGTAAAAAGCAGGTGAGTTATACATTTGCGCAGTGTGCATCAAGACTTGCAACATGTAAAACAGCCAGTCAAGCTTTTGACATTTCCACTTCTGTATTCAGTGTCATTCAGATGACAAAATTGCTCTTCGGAAAGTCCTGATATTTAAAACCTGGTCCGTGTGTATGTGCCTTGACTCGGTAGGGTTTTATATATATACGAACTTATTCCAGACCTCTACTTTCTGCCAGCTCTGGGACACAGCTGAAGCAGGGAGAGGCTATGCGAGCTTTGCTACTGAGAGAGATTGGTTGGCATCTAGCGGGTTCCACGCTCTGGGGTGCAGGCCAGCTCACTTCAGGGTTCTCCAAGGTATGCCAGCAGCTCGCCAGGTGGCGTAGGGTTGGCTGAGGACAGCATCTGACTCCTGCATTCCAGCTGCTGGTATTTATGAGGCTGCTCGGTGCCCAGAGCCAGCTCAGCACCACAGGACGGGTGGGAGGGTTATAAATCCTGTCCCATCCTGCGCTCTCTGCTCCTTTAATTTCGAGATCAGATAAAATCATACCTGTTCTAGGCGCTGTAGCCAAGGATGGCCTTACAGCTGAGTTTGAAGTGACCAAGGGTCTGCTAGAATCTGGGAACCTGGGGGACTTAAAGAGGAAGCTGCCAAACCTCTGCAGCATTAAACGCCAAAGCAGCAGGGACACCATGTGGTCAGAATGGGAACTGCAATCCCTGTGACGAAATCGTAAATCCCAACGGAATGGAATCTGGAATGGGGCTTTGGGGGGGACAGTTAGGGTTGGTGGTGTCTTTTCTGGTGGGACTCACAACTGTGTAAGAAGAGAAAAGGGAAGAATGGACAAAATATCTCTCTGCTGGTAAGACAAGGGAAGACAAGCTTTTATGAATCAGGTGGAGGGCTCCCATCAAAAGCTCAAGGGGACTGCTCCTTAACCCTGCACTTCCCAGTGTGACCTAGACATGCCTGAGCTGACAGAGGACCCACAGTGGGTGCTCCTCCTACCCAGGTCTCCCAGCCATGGCCACCATGGTATCAATTCTGTTGCTCTGCCCACTGTCTCCAGTTACTCATGATCCCCCACACAGCTCTCCCCTGATGCCCTACAGTACTTCACAGTAAAGAAATTCATCTCTTAAATCACAGCCCCCTCAGAGATGGGGTGACAATCATATCGCCTCTCCTCTGGCCTTTCAGCCTCCCTGTGCTGTCCTTCTCACACCCGAATCATTGACCTTGAGCCCCCAGGTCCACTCCAAACCCTGCTGGCCCTGGCTTCAAAGCTCCCAGAATCTTCTGAGGTTTTCTTTGCCTGGCGCCCTCTCATCTCATCATGAGATGAGATCCTTATATTCTGATCCTTATATTCTGCCTTTGTCCCAGCATTCAATGTTCAAGTCCAAAGCCAAATGATTCTTTTGAAATGTAAGTCTGGTCATGTCACTTCTCCGATGAGCATTTTGCTGCTCCTCTTGAGACTGGCGTGAAAGCCCACGAGAGCTCCTCCCCTCTTCAGCCTGTGCACGCTTTCCCAGCCTTTGCCGGCTTTGATTTTCTGCGCATGCTCTACCACACTCCGAGCTGGTTCCTCCAGTGCCTCTGCTTTGCTCCTGACCCAGAGGCTGCATATCTTGCTCTCGCATCCTAGAACCCTCTTGGTCTCCATCCCTTTCCTCCTTCAGATCTTTGCTTGAGAGCATTTCATCTGGAGGAACACTCTTGGCAGCCTGTTCAAACTGCTCCTCTCCTGGAATTCCGGTTCCATTTCCCTACCCTCTTGCTCTCTGGCTCAAGTTCCTTAGCGGGCGGTAAATGGTGCTCTGTTCTTCCTTACTGGAAAGTAAGCTCCACCAGGCCCATTTTCTTTCTTTTTATCTTCTCTTTCCCCTCGCTGATGTTTCAGGTACCCAGCGCCCAGTCCTGTAACTGCTTGTTGAAGGAATAGATGTATTTCTTTGATGTCTCTGGCTCTCAGTACTGTCTGGAGGTCCTTGGGACAGTCAGTAATCCCTGCTTGCTTAAACCAAGTCCAAAAGCAACAACTACAAAAGAATAATGGTACATTTTACTGCACTAAAATTTAAGAACCATCCATCCAAGCACAGCTTACAGAGAGTGGAGCTATAATGGGAGAAGACACTTTTAAGAAATATAACCCAAAAGGATGAAGGCCGAGTTAGGTAGCTTTCCGAAATCATGACCCAAGCGCTGGAAAGTACAGCTTAAAGGAAGGAATTGTTTATTTTGGCTCAAGGTTTTAGAGATTTCGATCATGGTTGGCTGGTTCCATGGCTATGGTAAGGCTTCAAATCACGGGGCTGGGATGTGTGGAAGGGCAGGCTGCTAATCTCTGGGTAGACAGGGAGAGGACAGGGGTGGGGGAAGGAGAGAGGAGGGAGGGAGGGATGGAGAGAGGGAGAGAGAGAGGAAGGGAGGGAGAGAGGGAGGGAGGGAATGAGGAAAGGAGGGAGGGAAGGAGGGAGGGAAGGAGGGAAGGAGGAAGGGGGAGAGGGAGAGGGAGAGAGAGAGAACCTTCAAAACAGCCCACACCAGAGAACTACTTCCTTCAACTAGACCTTATCTCCTACTTTTCACCCCCTCTTCACGATGCCATCATATTAAAAATCTATCAATGGATTAATCTATTGATCAGGTCAGAACTCTCAGGGTGCAATCCTTTCCCTAAACCCTGCCAGCTGGTGACCAAGCACACACTGTATGAGTAGGTGGGGAACGTTAAATACTCAAACCACAGAAATACAATTCCATTATTTGATATAGTATATGATACAAACATATCAGCATATAATATATAATATAACATATAATACAAACATATAAACATAAGGAAGTTTAAGGCAGGCTAGGGAGATGACTTAGTGGATAATGCGCTTGCTGTGTAAATGTGAGGCCTAGTGTTCAGATCCCCAGAGCCCACAGAAAAGTCATAAATGCCAGGCCAGCATGGAAATCCATTTGTTAGGGGAGACAGGTTCAGTTCTGGGTTCAGTGAGTCCCTGCCTCACTAAATAAAGTGGGGAGTAATCGAGAAAGACACCCAGTGTCAGCCTTTGGCCTCTACACATGTAAGTATATGTACCCACAAGCATACACACATACACACACGTGAACAAACATCAGGTATATGTACCCACAAGCATACACACATTCACACACATCACACGCACATGCAAAAAATAAAACATTTGAAAATTGCCTAAGGATGTCTGGATTACCTGCAACCTGCTCATTGACTTGTGATCACCTCAGGGGTGATTTTCGGAGCTCACACTCTTGGAGTGACTCCCTCAAATCACTGCGGCATTTCCCAGGGCAGACACCTCAAGGGTGTGCTCTGGCTGCCTGTAGGGTGAACACAATTGTCCTCTTTGGGCATTCCCAAGCAGTTCTGTGCAGTCCCCGAGATCGCTTGCCACAGTGACGGTGACGGGGTTTAAGTGGAAACTCTTTCATCACTAATCATGTGCTTTGCCCAAATTTCAGCTCCTTACCTGATACAGAGAAGGACAGCAACTGTTGCCTCATAAGCTTGCTTCAGAGATTGAGATCAGTGTGTAGGGAAGAACGCAATTCTGTGTCTGGCTGCCTCTTGCATGCTCAGAAACACCAGCTCTCTCCCCTGTAATAAAGTCTCTCTCTCTCTCTCTCTCTCTCTCTCTCTCTCTCTGCAAAGATCTCACTATATAGCTCTTGGCTGGCTGGAGCTCACTAAGGTGGAGCATGCCCACCACTCCTGGCCTGTTTTCAACTCTTTTAGGGGAGTTCTGGGAGAGGCATGACCTAAAGGTACGAGTATTTTCATTTTTTAGTCACATGATTACTTGTCTCAAAGCCTGATTCAAGTCACATGTGAAGCAACAGCAAATGTGAGATTGTATAGCATTTTTACCATACATCTGCTGAACTGAAAGATACTAAGTTTTGGTTTGTCAATGTGATGGGAAATTTTAATCAACTAACCTATTTTAATTTTTTGTCTTTATTCAATCATCCTGATAGATATATAGTTTTTATTTGACTCAATATATCTAAAATATTATCTCTCAAGTACCTATGGAGGGTTGGTATGTATAGGGTCTTATGGGCCATTTTCTTTCTTTCCTTTATTTTTTCTTCTTTCTTTCGTTCGTTCGTTTGTTCGTTCGTTCGTTCGTTCGTTCGTTCNNTTCTTTCTTTCTTTCTTTCTTTCTTTCTTTCTTTCTTTCTTTTTAATTTTAGACAGGGTTTCTCTGTAGCTTTGGAACCTGTCCTGAAGCTCACACTGGCCTCAAACTCAGAGATCCTCCTGCCTCTGCTTCCTGAGTGCCGGAATTAAAGGCATGCGCCACCACCGCCCTGTTTACAGGCCATGTGATGGCAGCTTCAAGCGTCATCACAAAGCTGATTAAAGAGTTTTTTTTCCAGACCAGTCACATGATCTGAACTAACTTTTGCAAGTTTGTCATGTTAGAAGACAGGCAACTGCAGGTGTGATTAGGCAGGGTTCTCTAGAGAAACTATGGGGTGTGTGTGTGTGTGTGTTTGCATGAATGCTAGCAATAAAGGAGTTTTTTTAAGATTGGGTTACATGATATAGTGAGGAGAAAGAGAGACAAGAGATGAGGAGAGGAGAGGAGAGGAGAGGGGAGAGAAATGAGTATAAATCCTTGTGTGAAAGAAACACCATGGTTTTTCGGCTTTCGGAGAGAAATGAGTATAAATCCTTGTGTGAAAGAAACACCATGGTTTTTCGGCTTTCGGAGAGAAATGAGTATAAATCCTTGTGTGAAAGAAACACCATGGTTTTTCGGCTTTCGGCTCAGAGGAGGCAACGGTGCAACTTTCTTCTATCGTCCTGAATCCAGGTTCATCTGACACCTGCCTCCACCATACAGCCCAAGTTCGACCCCAATGAGATCAAGGTCGTGTACCTGAGGCGCACCTGAGGTGGGGTCAGCGGAACATCCTCCTTGGCCCCCAAGATCGGGCCCCTGGGTCTGTCTCTGAAAAAAAGTTTGTGATGATATTGCCAAGGCGACCGGTGACTGGAAAGGCCTGAGGATTACAGTGAAACTGACCATCCAGAACAGCGGGC